>JBBPBX010038372.1:0-30433 GCA_038048925.1 Garcialebias charrua
ACCGAAAGAACGAGATCTCGGATACAAGCGGACGCCTCCCTGGTGAGGTGTTCCGGGCATGTCCCACCGGGAGGAGACCCAGAGGAAGACCCAGGACACGCTGGAGGGACTATGTTTCTCGGCTGGCCTGGGAACGCCTTGGGATTCCCCCCAGAGGAGCTGCTCCAAGTGGCTGGGGAGAGGGAAGTCTGGGCCTCCCTACTTAGGCTGCTACCCCCGCGACCCGACCCCGGATAAGCGGAAGAAAATGGATGGATGGATGGATGAAATTATATAACATGAAGTAAATTTCTCCTTTGTAATTTAATTGGTGCATTTTTTGTGTATTTATTAATTTATCAGTCCATATACAGTACATGCTTTTACTTCTAATTATGTCAGTTTTGATCTTCCATAACAATGAACATACCAAACAATGAAGAAAAAAAAACTAAAGTAGTCAGCACTTACCCATTACAGGGTTGGCCTCACAGGTACTTCTTTGTGTACAACTGGATCCAGAAGCTTTAGGTATTTTTCTCCCAGACTAGCCAAGGGGAAAAAAAAGACAATGTAGTACTGAAATGTGTGTGTATACAGTATTTAAATGTTAAAATTTACAGATTATACCTGACAACAGGTCCAGAGGAAAATGTTGGAGCAGGTAGGTGGGAGACCTTTAAAACAAAAGTACATTTACTCTTAAAGTACAAATACATTTTTTAGCATATATGATTGATTGACTTTACCTGATCTAGTCAACACTTACCTGTTCAGGGAGTGGCTCAGGGATATGTCTTTATGTACAACTGGATCCAGCAGCTCTTGGGTCTTTTTTCTCCAAGACAAGTTGGTAAATTGACAGAAACGTCCAAGGAACAAACCAATTAAATACTGAAAGAAAAAAAAAACACACACACACACACATATATATGCACTTTATTCTTTTAGGTTAGGTACAAGTACATGTTGTGACATCTGACTAATCAACTTCACTTACCTAAAAGTAACATGCAAATCAAGCGCATGGCCAGCACTTCAAATTGTGTCCCGCATTACTGGAAAAGAAGAATATTTCATTTATATTTGCAAATAATAATGAAGGTTAAAAGAATTATGAACACACACACACATTTATATGTTAGTTTGTTTCCTCACAGTAAATGAAACAGGATAAAGAGGGTCTTCATTTCATGACAAAGTAAATGATAAAAGCAGCAATGTGTATTAGGATGGATATATAGTGTAAACCTGTGATTCTCAAAATACACAAAGTACATGCTGCATCAGTGATTGATTGGCTTTATCTAAACTGATTAACATTTACCTGTTTAGAGAGTGGTCTCACTTCTTCTTTATGTACACCTGGATCCAGCAGCTCTTGGTCTTTATTTTCAAGACAAACTGGTAAATTGACAGAAAAATGAAAGGGGAAAACCAATAAAATACTGAAAAATGTGTGTGCATACAGTATGTAAATGCAAAAATATACAGATGTTACCTGACAAGTCCGTGTGAAAAAGTTGTGACAGGGACATGTGGGAGATCTTTAAAAAAAAAAAAAAAAAAGTACATTTAATGTTTTTGGTTAAGTACAAGTACGTGTATCTGTGATTGATTGGCTTTACTTATTATAAGTAACCTGTAAATTAAGCACATAGTCAGCACTTAAAATTGCATCCTGGATTTGATACAACAGTGAAATCTATTATAGTTCTCTATTATTGCATAAAAAGCTTTATTTCAGTTTAACATATAAAAACAAACATTGTAATGGAAAAACATTACAAAATTACAAATACATACCTTTTTTCTCATTAGATTATCAAAACAATTTAACTAGATACTTTGTTTGAAAAGCACTAGCAATTACAAACATAAGAGGAAGAACAAAACTAACAGTTTAGCATAAAGTGAACTATTACTGTGTGATGAATAGTTTTTTTTTTATCAAACCAACAGATGTATACATGCCGTAGTTGGTTCGAGCAATCAGCTACTTGTTTTTACATTCAAGTTGAATGGACCGATTAGCTTTTGTTTTCCACTACAGAGTACAGGCATAAAATTTTGCAAAAAAATAAATAAAAAATAAAAAAGTTGCTATGGCCCCTATTGTAAGTCCCGCAGAAAAATGGCTGGTAATATGTTAATGATTACTTACTTTATTTTGTTTTAGTTTAGGGCCTACTACTAATGCTAACTGTGAAATGCTAATAGCTAATCGCTAACTGCTAAAAGAAAGAAACTCACAAATCGACGGCGCGGGGGAAACTATCAAGTCATGCAACACTACACTGCAAAGATAAAGCCCTACAATTCCGTTTTACTCAGTTTGAAGTTTCTTTCATATTACATTTTAATACATTGTCAGAAACTAATGTTAGCGCCGGGGTTAGCATAAGTGGGGAAAGTCGATGTTAACCCGCCTTACTAAAGATAATGATTAAAACCAACTGTTTGCCTTTTTCGTAGAGTACACTGCAAAGATAAAGCCCTATAATTCCGTTCTGTTTGAGGTTTATTTCATAATACATTTAAATACACTTACCACAAGCATGCGAAAGTCCACTGCCTCAGCTCAGGTCCGCATGGATGCGCCGCTCCAAGACGCATGCGCGGGAATTGCGAGATTGCGCGATAAATCAAGTGATAAATAATGAAGTCAGAACAAAACAATTCATTCGGTGGAAGAAGGAGAACAACAGGAAAGGCTGCCTTGATCTTCTCTCGTAAATAAGCGACAGGACATGGTTTGAGCAACAGGAAGTGATGTTTACATTTCAGAATAAAATACTTTTTATTTATTTATTTCTTGTATTGCGTTATTAGGTGTAGTCATAGTCTTAAATATAATAGTTTAGTCATAGAATAGTCATAAATGATAGTTTTACAGCTTTTTTGTACAAATAAATCCGTATAGAGCTAGGATTAGTCCGCCCGTGGTGATTTTATTCTGTAAATACGGAAGTTGTGCTCGTTCCTTTTCCTGTTGGTGCGACGTAATCTTCAAAAGTTGACTCCGGCACTGCTGCGTCTGTTGCTTTCAAAAATAAGGAAGGCGCAGTTGGCTTGCAGTCTGGGACCAGATCAGAGCCAGATGTCAGTTTGTAAACCTCTGAGGCTGGCGCATTCGGTCTGCAGGCAAAAACCGGATCAGAACCACACCCAGCTGCAGCTCATTATCTCAGAATCGGGGTGGAACTGGCACACAACACCACGCCGTCTCTGACTGTTATGCGGATCTGGCGACTTGTAAACGAGCCCGGTAAGGAGTTGGCTCAGAGGTGTAAACCGCATCTGACTGTTATGCGGATCTGGCGACTTGTAAACGGATCCGGCCCAAATGTAAATGCTGTCTGGGACAGTTCCACAATCTGAAATTCCACCATGGCTATTTATATATCCAGAAGTTGATCTCCAATTCTTAAAAAGGGAAATACTCCAGAGTGGATGGTAGTGAATAAGCATCTTGAAAGATATAAAGATAGCATGGTTATATATTTTCATTCAACCTTTATTTAGTCAGGTAAATCTTATTGAACCTCATGGGCTCATTTACGAAAGCGACCTGCTAAAACTAAAGAACGATGAACAGCAATGGTAGAATTTCCTTGAACAATAAACAATATACGGATGGATCTAAAGATCCAAATAGTGGAAAAACCGGAGCAGCAATGAATATCCCACACCTTATGGTGCATTCAGACCGAACAGCGTTTCAACTTCCAAAAAGCTCGTCACGCACGCAAGTGGACGCACTTGGTGTCCAGACCTGAACGCCAGAACGCGAAACTGCTGCTGGGTGTGTGGGAGGAGCTTACCGGTATACCGAGTCCTCACTGCACTCCGCCAGGCGAGGAGCTTTTTATTTCTGTCTCTGTGGAGCAGACTTGACTGGTCGTGAAGGACTTGTCGCGAACACACAGCTACAATGAGTTTCTCTTCCATAGTCCATGACTCCGCGGGTTTTTTCTGTGTCCCACAAACAATACGTCACATAGTTGCGCAATCGTTTCCGCGTCACTGGTTTCCGCGTCACATAGGGACTCTCCCCCTGACCCCCTCTCTTCTCCCCCCGACTCTCCCTGATCAACCAATCAGGGAGAGTTGAACGGCGTTTGAACGTTTGAACCGCGAAATCTTCAGCTAGATCAAGGTGTGCTTTGGAGGCTGACGCGGGTTCACGTGCACGGAAAACGCTTTCCAGCACGCTCAACACGCACGTGACGTGACGCCCGACGCCAAGACGCGGCTGGAAGCGCGTCCCCCATTGACTTTGCATGCAAGCTGGACGCTCCTGCCGTTGAAACACTGTTGGGTGTGAATGCAGCATTAGAGTCTTGCTCAAGAGGAGAACAGCTGATCATTTAGCTGTTTTTACAGTTGAATTATCAGCCATTATACTAGCACTGGAATGGTTGCTGGATTATGATATGGGGGGTGATGGTCAATTTATAATAGCGTCAGACAGCCAAGCGGCATTATTAAGTATAAAGTCTGGAAAAGCTTCAAGATTGGATTTGCTGTTTAGAATACACCAATTATTAGTTCAGCTACATAATAAAAAATACTATGTCCGATTTGTCTGGATTCCTGCTCATGCAGGTGTAGAAGGTAATGAGGAAGTAGATATTCTTGCAAAACAGGCTTTGAAATCAGAAATTGTTCATTTAAATATTCCACTGAGTAAAAATGAGGGAAAATCAATTATACAAAAATAAATTCTTAAGACCTGGCAGGAACAATAGGATGACAATGAAAATGGAAGACATCTATATACAATTCAAAAGAATGTGGGGGAAAATAAATGTTTGAGCGGAAGGCGAAAGGAGGAAGTAGTTATGTCAAGACTTAGAATAGGACATTCTGGGCTTAATAGTTCTCTTTTAAAAATAGGAAAACATGAAAATGGGGCCTGTGACCACTGCCCTCAGATGGAAACTGCGGAGCATGTTTTGTTACATTGTGATAAATATTTAGAAGAACGTCAGCTTTTGGAATCATCACTAAACAAAAAGAATATTGGACTATCTATGATCAGTCTATTAGAAAATAAATCGAGCTATGTATGTTAAAAACCACTTGTTTAAGTATTTAAATAACACAGGCTTAATGAATCGCATTTAATGTATTAGTATCTAAGTATCTGTATGCCGGTGCATGCTTCAACATGCAAACATGTAGATAAGAAATAGGGTGTGAATTTGCACGCCATACTACGGTGGCCGAGGCGTTTGCACCCCTCGGCCACCGTACCCATACACATCGTTGTGATGTGTCAAATTCCCTCTGACATTACTGATAACCACACTCCAGTCTGGTAGGTGGCGGTAAATGCACCTTAAGTTGGTTGCCAGCCGCCAATAAAAACCAAAAGAAGAAGAAGAAGAAGTGTCCGGAAGTGGCCAGGGCTTCGAGCTGACCGCTGTAAACATGGAAGTTTGAGAGCGGTGTTCATAAAAAGAACATATTCGTGAGAGACAGAGAGGAGACAGAGGTGGATTACAAACTTTGGATTATAAAACTGCACAAGAGCTGTTGGAAATCGAGAACGGATTGCAAACCTGTACAAGGTAGGAGCTGGACACTTGGCGCAGTTGGTGGATTGCAAAAGCTGAGCATTGACTGCAGCTTCATGGCCTCCTCCTCAGGAGGAAATGGAGTGGGTTATGGCTAAATCATCAAAAATGAAAAGAAAGCTTAGAAGTGATAGAGGTGGGAGTTGGTCGCAAGAGAGTGATGATAGAGTTGAACTAAACAAAAAAGCAAACCCAAATACATCCGGTCAAATTAGCAGGAGGGACGGTGCGCTCACCCAATTTTTTCATTCAACCTTTATTTATACAGGCTAGCCTCATTGAGCCACAGGGACTCATTTACAAGAGGGACCTGTCTCACTCAAATTAAATTAACTAAGGGTATCAAGGAAAAAATGGGAGCCGTCAAGTTGGCTAAACTATTAAATAACAAAAAAATTCTCATCTACACTAAGAATATAAAACAACTAGAGACTATATTAAAAATGACATCGTTCATGGAGGGTGAAATCAAAACGTACATTCCAGGGTCAAACTGAAAGGAGTAATTTCGAGAGTGCCACTTGAAATAAGTATGGAAGAAATCAAACAAAAAATTAGAGGAGGAAATGTGACTGGAGTAATTAGGATTAAAACAAAAAGAGAAGGAGTTGTAACAGATTCAATGTCAGTAATCTTGCAGTTTGAAAAATCAGTTCCAGATTGTGTACAGTCAGCTGGGGTACATAAACTTCAGAGTTCCCAATCCTACCAGGTGTTTTATATGCCAAAGAATGGGACATAATAATAATAATAATAATAATGAATTCCATTTATAATGCACTTTTCATTAATAAAAATCTCAAAGTGCTAAAAATCTCAAAGTGCTACATGTGGCTAAAGAGTGCAGGGGTAAACCCAGGTGTGCACGATGTGGCGGACCACATGATTATGGTAAATGCTAGTGTTGCCAGATCTCGCAACAGAAACAATAATAATAATACTTTATTTATAAAGCCCTTTAAAACAACCACAGCTGCAACAAAGTGCTGTACATAAAATCAAGAACATTTAAACACATAAAAATAAAACAGTTGTTAAAACATTAAGATCAATAAAAACAATAAAAACAGTGCTGAACAAATTCAGTCTGTGCTAAAAGCCAGTGAGTAAAAATGTGTTTTAGAAGAGTTTTAAAACTGGACAGTGAAGGAGCTCGTCTGATGGGAAGAGGGAGATTGTTCCACAGTTTTGGAGCAGCAACAGAAAAGTCCCCTCTGAGCCTCCGTTTGGACCTCGGAGGCTCCATGAAAACAAGCCCAACTGGCAACCCACCCAATTGTGTAAAATAAAGGCTGTTTTTAAACAGTATAAACATACATTTATTATGGCATTTCATATAAACAGCAAATTTATGTTAAACACTTTGAAGAACATATCCACTCTAAAAAATAAAAATAAATTTTGCATTTTTATACAAATTAATCCCATTAAGCCTCTGGGACTCATTTACCAGAGAGACTTGAATTTTAAACGAAGATTGATGACAACAATGGACAACGACAACAACAGACAATCATAAAGGATGCGTACAAATAAAAAAATTAAATAAAAATTAAACAGCAAACTCATAGTAAGCAAAGTCAACAAAAAACTTTCTTTAATCTCTATCCTGAATCATGCTTTAAGTGTGCGCTCTTTCTCCCATTCTTTATTATATTTTTTCTCATATTTCCCCCACTTATTGGAGCTCATTTTAGCATGGTCTTGTCACTCTAGACAAAGAACAAAGAATAAACCTTAAAATAACTTCAGGAGTATGTACATTTTACACGTAACATATATACAGATAAGCAGCACATTAGCATGAAGCACTGCACCAAAGATGACGCACCTCACTGCCCGCGTTACTAGCTGGAGATTTCTTAATGCAGCCTTCGTTGTGATACACCTTCATAAAGATGTAAGAAACAGTGTAAGCATCACACACAAAAATACACCAATCTTTTATCCTTCTCATCAGTGCAAGGAAACTTACAAGAAGTCGTCTGTATTCTGCTCAAGCTCTACTCGTCATAACTTGCGCGCGCTTGTATTGTTTTTACCGCTGAATAAACATCAGCCTGTCTGTCGTTTACAACCGCACATGAACGTAACATCCGCCTTGACGTAACATACGTGGAAGGGGGGCGTGAAGGGACAAACTACCTACCACTCGTATTAATTTTTGCTTTCACTCGTACAAAAACAAGCCCAAACAAGCGACTTAAAATTTAGAACAAGTCCAAGAACATGTAACTCGCCAAATTTATAAGCGACTACAGGGAAAAACAAGCCCAATGCCACTTACAATAAGCGGACTTGGCAACTATAGTAAATACGGAAAAGATGCTTAGGTGAAATGTTGCAATTGTGGAGTGGACCACAGTGCAGCATATGGGGGTTGTGCAGTACAGAAGGAAGCAAAAGAAGCACTAAGAATTAAAACTACGGAAAAAATAACATACGCAGAGTAGGGCTGGGCTAGTGTTGGGCGATATGGAAAAAATCATATATCATGATATGGACTTTTTTATATCACGATAACGATATATATCACAATATATACAACACGATGTGTGTGTGTGTGTGTGTGTACAGGAAAAATTTGGACCAAAGTTTTTTTTAAATTATTATTATTTTATTATTTTACTACATATACAGTTACAATTATAAGAATGTGAACAAAAAGAACAAGGAAATTTGGACCAAAGTACAGTAGTTTCTACTTTGGTCCAAATTTTTCCTGCAGGTGGCGGCAAAACAATGGCTGCTAATAAAACCCACGAAGAAGAAATCCGCTCTGGAAGTTGGGAGTAAACAAGGCAAGAAACAGAAACGGAAAAGAGAAAACGTTGCGTTTGATTCCGGTTCTGTTGTGTCTCTGGTCTGTTTTGTATTGGTTAACTGGACCCGAGTTCGGACTCGGTTGGACTCTGGGTTCGTGTCCTCTGGACCCATTTTGTTTCCGAGTTTCAGCGGAGTGAAATAATGGAGTACCGGTAAGTAGTAAGTAAGTAAAGTTTATTTATATAGCACTTTTCGCAGATAAAATCACAAAGTGCTGTACAACATATAAATAAAAGATTAAAATAAACAGAAGAATTACTGTAGTAACATCTGATTAATCAAAACAATAAGAACAGCTGATAAAAACAAGAACAATTGATAAAAACACTAAATAAAAACATTTATCTAAAAGCTTGTCTGAATAAAAGTGTCTTGAGCTGGGTTTTAAAGGAATCAATAGAGGTGGTCACACGAAGAGACAGGGGCAGGGCATTCCACAGCCGGGGGGCTACGGCCTGAAAGGAAAGGTCACCCCGAGTTTTAAACCGAGTCTTAGGGACCTGTAGAAGGTTCAATGCTGAAGACCGAAGGGTGCGGGCTGGAGAATAGGGGATCAGCATTTCTGTGATGTACTGGGGGGCCTGTCCATTTAACGCTCTAAAAGTTAATACCAAAATTTTAAAATGAATTCTAAATTCAACAGGGAGCCAATGTAGATCATATAAAACCGGTGTGATGTGAGACCTTCTATTTGTTCCTGTTAAAAGCCTTGCAGCAGCGTTCTGGACCAACTGGACACGGGCGACAGCAGATTTATTAAAACAAGTAAAAAGTGAATTGCAGTAATCTAAACGAGAAGAGATAAAAACATGAATAATCATCTCCAGGTCAGATTTGGATAAAATTGCCCTCAGTTTAGAAATGTTCCTCAGGTGATAAAAGCAGTTTCTGACCAGAAGCTTTGAATGTTTGTCCAAAGACATTGACTGGTCAAACCGGACACCAAGGTTTCTGAGGCTCGGCTGAGAAGAGGAGCCCAGAGAACCGAGATGTTGCTTGATTAGAGGAACTTTCTGTTCAGGGGCAATGATCAGGGTTTCAGTCTTGGCAGAATTTAACTGAAGGCAGTTGTTGGCTAACCACACCTTAATATGGGACACGCAGTTTACTAATTCATCTAACTTGTGTAATTCTGAGTCATTGAAGGAGCAATAGAGTTGAATGTCGTCAGCATAGAAATGGTAAGAGACATTTCTGAAGCTATTTATAATCGGGGGAAGCTAACAAGGTGAGCTTCCCCCTCTTTTTGGTAAAAGTTCTTCTTGGGCTGCCTGTGCAGCTATTTCTCCTTGTTGTGACACCGGCTTCATGCCTCCGCTCTCGAGTTTAACAACGTAAAGCATGTGTCGCAAACCCGCGCGTGCGTCAAACATAAAGCAGCGCCGTCATCTCGCAAAACCACAATATGAAGCTTCTTTACGACAGTTGTTTTTTTATTCTTATTTATCACGAAAGAGACGATAGAATGAAAGTAGCACGATAGACACGTTTCTATCGTCCCCACAATATATATCGTCATATCGTACAGCACTAGGCTGGGCCATATCATATCGTTAACGATAATACCGGTAAAAATAGCTTGCCCGGGCAAAAAAGTTATATCATGATATGCTAATTTAATGACGTAATACGTCAGGGCGCCCCGCCCCCCTACAACCAAGCACTTCGAAGTCGTGCAAACCTAACAGCGCACCTCCCCTCCACCTGTTTGTGGTGTAACGCTAGCTAAAAAGCTAAAAACAAACAACGCGCGCGTCTCTGCTTCTCTCCATCCAGCTGTAAACTGCAGATACAGAGAGCTCGTCCCCCCCCTCGCCCCCACCCCGCTCTGAGCTGCTGTTACTGCGTGTCCCCTCTGTCTGTGCAAACACGCGCGGCTCAATTGTCTCGAGTTCCACAGACCGAGGCAGATGATAAAGACAGATCAGTCAGATAAATGAATCATTCCTGCATGAACAGATGAAGCTGAAACACAAGATCGAGCCAGTCCAAGATTTCATCTTCCTGGGAGCCAAAATTGACCGAAACGGCTAATCCGGACCAGAGATCAAAAGGCGGATTGCACTCGGCTGGGCCGCAATGCAAGGAATGGATAAAGTCTGGAAGAGCAAGGACGTGAGCAAGGACGTGAGCATTGCGACGAAAGACTCGTCAACGCCATTGTCTTTCCCATAGCAACATATGGATGTGAAAGTTGGACAATCAGGAAAGCGGAAAGAAGAAAAATCGACACTTTCGAACTTTGGTGTTGGAGAAGACTACTGCGCATATCCTGGACATCGCGGACAACAAACAAGATGGTCCTGGACCGTATCAAGCCAAAAATGTCGCTTGAGGGCAAAATCGTCGAACAACAACTGTCCTTTTTCGTCCACGTTATTTGCGCAAATTCACTGGAGACTTCGATGATGCTGGGCAAAGTGAGCAGGACAAGAAGAAGAGGACAGCCAAGAATATGCTGGCTTGATACAATCACATCAGCCACCAGCAAGATGATCGCAGAACTCAGAGTAATCGTCGAGGACAGGAACGCGTGGAGAGGACAGATCCCTAAAGTGGCCGAAAGTCGACTTCGACTAAATGGCTAATCATCATCATCATCATGTCCTGGGGGTCTATATCCACCTTATTCCTGATGGTGTCACTGTAGAAGCGATTATGTGTCTTACTTCCGTTTGACCCCGGAAGTAGAATTTCTGCATTGGCTCCTCGTTGTTTACTTGCTAATCTGTACGCGTCGTTGAAGTTCTGTTTTCTGTTATTTCGAGCTAATATTGTCACGAAGATGTCCTTGTGAAGCTCGGGTACCTGTTGCGCTGTTCGTGGCTGTACGAATAATCAGACAAAGCTGAATTTGTGGCTGTAACTAGTGTGTGTTGAACATGCTCCGAAAACAAAAACCTGCATCCTTCTTTGTGGCTGGGCTACGAGAAACCACCTGAAAAAAGACGCTGTATCCTCCAGGATCGAGAACACCAGGTATGATTTAAGAGACAGCTTTTAGTTTTATGATTTTATGTAGTCAGTGATTAAATGATACTAATATTTTCGTTCATAACTGGCAAATAAACACACGCACCTATATATGTATGCTGTGTGTGCGTTTATTTATATATATATAATATAGGTGTGTGTGTGTGTTTATTTATATATATATATATATATATATATATATATATATATATATATATATATATATATATATAATATAGGTGTGTGTGTGTGTGCGTGTTTATTTACATATATATAATCTAGGTGTGTGTGTGTTCATAAATGAACCCTAATGTTTGTATACTGTACTTTTACTTTCAGATGGGCTTGACGAGAGTGTGGAGCTGCTCAACACCACCACAGTCACATGCAGCATGACTGTTGGAATGTGGATTGACATAATGTCAGAACAAACCAACAACCTTATTCTATGGTTGCCCCGTGAAACAATTAAAGCAACATGTTTTGCAGAAAGCTAAAAACTTGGACTCCAGAAGTGAATCATACATGCAAATAACACTGTGAAATATTTATTGGCTGTTTCTCCCTCTGGAATAATCATGTTTATTACAGATGCTTATGGTGGTAAATGCAGTGACAGGTATATAACACAGAACTCTGGGTTTCTGGACTATCTGCGTGCTGGAGATCAGGTGATGGGTGATCGTGGTTTCACAGTGAGGGACCTGCTGCAAGAGCTATGGTGTCAATGTAATCGTTTCAGAGTCAGAGTCAGAGAGTATTTATTGTCATTTGCACCGCATGTAGTACATGAGACAGCATGTACTCAGCATTCACACGCAAAGGATGCCAGCTTATTTCAAGTGAGAAGTGAGAAGACATTAAATGTAAACATTTTTCTCAAACATGTACAGTACTGGTGTACTTGCTGTAAACGTAACACAACTCTTAACATGTTTTTTTAAAGGATGCAATGTTAACTATATTACATTAGAAAAGTATTTGCTAAAATGATTCATTTGTTATGTACAATAGTTGACTGTTAACCTTCTTACAAGGTTAGTTTTTTGTGTGCACTATATCAGTTAATTTTGGATTAAACTACTGTTTCTATCTAAGGGCCAGTTTACACGGCGCGTATTTTGAGTGTAACCGCTACTTTTTCTTTGCGACTTTGCTTATCGCCTACACGACGCTGCTGGCCCCCCTCGATGACACCGATACTTTTCTGACCCTGCTCTCAAGGTGGAACTTTTTCGCTGACCCCCCGCTGATAATGTAAACATCTCCCGTGGAGCTTTTGTGTCAACCACATGCGCGCAGCCCGCATGCGCGTGGACAGTCTGACATTTCACGTGTCACGTTGCAAAATATAACAGTTTAACAATAATAAACAGTATTTATGTTGGCGTGGGAGATGTAAATTTATCTGAACTACAGTATCTATCTGGACTCGTTACATTTTTTAAACAGTGCGTAACGTGCTGTGAAAATGAAGACAGCAGGTTTATTTTTTATTTATTTATTTATTTATTCAGCACCAAAGTTTAAACACAAACACTGAGAATTAAACTGAACACACTATTAAAACACGTGAACCGAACTGTAACTATGTTAATGAACTGGACTCGTGCTGTGTGTTCATCTGGACCCATCAGAACCGCCGAACCGTCTGCCTGCTGGAGCGACAGCTTCTCCACCTGACAGAAATAAATAAATAAATAAATAAAAACTCAGTTGTTGTGTGATCAAAGTAAACACAAGCAAACATTATATTAAGAACGTTGATTTACCTGCTGTAAGTCAGCTGTTTATCACGCTGGAAAGTCCGGTTCTGGTCCACAGTCCACTCAGCGGTTCTGGTTCTGGTCCACAGGCTCAGCGTGTGTGGTGTGCAGCTTGTTAGATGAAGAGAGTCCCACTGACTCAAATCTGTTGACTCTTATCCAAATTCCAGCTTTAACTTGTTGTTAACTTGTTGACAACAACTTGTAGTTAGCTGATTTTAGCCAGAGAGGAAAACAGACAAGGCAGCTGGTCTGTTTACCTCAGGCAGCGCATGCGCAGTAGTGAAGGTTCCAAAAATCACAGCGCCATCTAATGGCCCAGCATGGTAACTACAATGAAATCATGAGGACGGGGGGTGGAGGGGGAGAGAGTCGTATCCACAGAATTCGACCGTGTCAATGCAAAACTTTTCACCTAATTAACATACCCAAAACATCCGTTTCCCCCACACAGTGTCCGTGTAAACAGGGCCTAAATGTCACTTTTTTCATTATCAGGTTTTTAAAGACCGTTTCCTGTCTATTTCATTATTTGTTTTCGTTTATTGTATTTTTTAGAGATCCAGGTGTTTTGGGCAGAGATTAATTTTCTTTGCAATAAACTACTGTTTCTATCTAAATGTCACTTTTTTCATTATCAAGTTTTTAAAGATCGTTTCCTGTCTTATTTCATTATTTGTTTTCATTTACTGTATTTTATTAAAAGTTCTCAAGGTGCTTCATTTGTGAATCAGTAAAGTCTTTGTCAAAATAAATGTCAAGCTCCAGGTGCTCAGTTGGTGTCCAGATAAACATCTTGCAGCTCAAAAGTCCAAAGCAACATAATTGTTAGCTGGACCTGGAGATGTGGATTTTTAATGCTTAGAGTGGACTCTGTGTTTGCCTTAAGGTAATTAAGAAAGTGTCCCACCTCTCTTAACATAACAGGACCAACCTTTTTAATGTGAAGATACTGATAAGCTTCAGAGCTTTTCAGATTGCTCATCGCTTCGCCATCTGAAGCAACAGAGTCAACAAAGTAGCTAAGTATGCTAGTAGCTAAATATGCTAATGTACGTTATTTTCGGCCACTTCTTCAAGTCGTCCTCCCACCCCTCAATAGCTGTAGGTAGCGGTAAAACAATATCTCCACATTTGAGTTGTGATCGTTTGTGTTCCCACATATTTTATGACCTAAAACCTCTGACGAAAACCAGTTAGCGCGTTGCTAGCGTGTAAAAAAAGTGCCAGTTCTGACTTTCGGCGGAAGTCGTACACATAATTTGCGCAAGGCATCATGGGGGCTAGGAATAAGGTGGATACATTAAGTAAAGTTATTTCCTTCAAGTCTATTGTTCCCCTCACCAAAACAAAACTGCCTTCTTTGTCTGTAATTTGTTTGGACACCTGAAAGTCCACATTATTTGCTATTAATATAGCCACACCCCTTGTGTGTACCTTTGGATTGGAAGAATAAAATGTAATTTTAAAACGCTTTTTTTTTTCATGGTTCTCTTTTGTTAAATGTGTTTCTTGCCAGAATATTATTAAATAAACTGGCAGAAATATATGGAATTCAAAACACAGACTTTGCTCGGAGTAATCCGATACTATCCCACCCTGGCTATTACCTGAAGGTAATATTGACAGAAAATTGCTTGACTGGAAACAAGAATGTAAAGGCAATGGCATAGGAAGACAAGCCAGTAGATATAAAAGAAGCATACTATAATTACTAGGGGTGCAGGAAAAAAAATTGATTTTTAAAATGATCTAGATTCTTAGTCCTGGCGATTCAGAATCGATTCTAAAAGCCCCTATATATATATAAATTATTATTGTTTTTTTAACGGAAGTCTGTATATTATTTTGAGTTAAAGGTTAATGCACTATGGTAAGCTGAATTCTGTTTAATTTTGTATTTATATATTTTGAATTATTTGTTTGTGATGGACTGGAGACCTGTCCAGGTGTCCCCCGCCTCTCACACAGTGATGGCTGGACATGGACACCAGAGACCCCCGTGACTCTTAAAGGAAGAAGTGGTTAAAGATCATGGATGGATACATTATTTGTTCCTAGATTTTTATTTTATTGTTTTAGAGAAATCCAGGCAACTAAGCTAACCTAATACTGGTTATTTAAGTTACAGAATTTAACGCATTCCTGTATTATTTGTTCCTATTTTTGGTATAAATATCAAACGATGCAAAAAATTTGATGCAATAAGGAACCTAAAATTATTGTTCTAAATAAATGTTCCATTTGTTTACATTGTTGTTTATTCTTTTCAGCTGGTCAGTTACAAAACTGAAACTAAATTTATGACCATTTTAATAAAAAAATCATTTCTGAATCAAAAATAGTTTCTGAATCGAAAAATCGATTTTGAATCGAATCGTGACACCAAAAATCGGAATCGAGAACGATTTTCCAGACACTGAGAGATTGGCACCCCTAATAATTACCTACACATATTTACTGACGGATCAAAAAACACAGTAGGAAGAGTGGGAATAGGGGTCTTCATCCCAGAATTTGACATAACTATAGTCAAAAGAATTACAGATCAACTATCAGTATATACAGCGGAAATGATGGCAGTTATTTTTAGTCTACAATGGATTGAAGAAGTCAGACCGGATAGAATAGCAATCTTCACAGACACAATAGCAGTTCTAGACAGTATTCAATCATATGGTGACAGTAGGAAGGATCTCACGTTAGAGATTCAGCATTCATTGTTTAGATTACTCAAAGGAGGAATAGATTTGCAATTTTGTTGGGTCCCTACACATAAAGGGGTGGAAGGAAACGAACAGGCAGATAAACTTGCTAAATCTGCACTTAACAGAGAAACAATCATACACTCTGATGCATGCTCAATAATCCAGGTAGAAAAATCTAAAAAAGCTAAGTCTGGTCCTCTGGACATTCAAAAAATAAAACAAAACAAAGCAAAAAAAATGTAGAAACGTTTCGTCTTTCGTCCGAAAGACTTCCTCAGTCTGAGTTGCTGTATTCAGCTCAGTCTTATAAATAGCACCCTCTCACAGTGTTGCACAACCAGTTGGCTGATGACAGCCTGAAATAGCAAACAACCATCAGGGTGCTAATGATCCATTGTTAGGCTTATGGCCCTCCTTGATCATGTGAGCAGCTGGTTTCAGGCTGTCATCAGCCAACTGGTTGTGTAACACTGTGAGAGGGTGCTATTTATAAGACTGAGCTGAATACAGCAACTCAGACTGAGGAAGTCTTTCGGACGAAAGACGAAACGTTTCTACATTTTTTTTGCTTTGTTTTGTTTTATTTTTTGAATGTCCAGAGGACCAGACTTAGCTTTTTTTAAACAATCATACAGATTCCGTTTGGGAAAGGAGAGGGCAAGTCGTAGCCTGGTTAAAACCAGACCCCTGTACTTCACTTCGCTTTGTACTAGGACAAAGCGAAGTGAAGTACAAGGGTCTGGTTTTAACCAGGCTAGGCAAGTCGATGATTAAGAAACAAGGTATGGAGAACAGGAAAAGGAGTTGGGATGAGGATACTAGTAAAGGAAGAAAATACTATAGAATTCAGAAGTCAGTAAATTTGAAGTACATCAAGGGGAAAAGAAGAAGGGATGAAATAATAATTACGAGATTGAGGGTAGGGCAATTCTTCTTCTTCTTCTTTCGGCTTTTCCCTTTTCAGGGGTCGCCACAGCGAGTCATCCTCCTCCACCTCACTCTGTCCTCTGCATCCTCTGTCCTCACTCCAACTACCTTCATGTCCTCTCTAACTGCATCCATATATCTCCTCTTTGGCCTTCCTCTGTGTCTTTTTCCTGGCAGCTGCATTTCTAACATCCTTCTACCAATATACCCACTGTCCCTCCTCTGGACATGTCCAAACCATCTCAGTCTGGCCTCCCTAACTTTATCTCCCAGTTGTTCAACATGTGCTGTACCTCTGATTATCTCATTCCTGATCTTATCCATCCTTGTCACTCCTAAGGAGAACCTCAGCATCTTCATTTCTGCTACTTCCAGTTCTTTCTCCTGTCTTTTTGTCAATGCCACTGTCTCCAGACCATACAACATAGCTGGTCTCACCACTGTCTTGTAAACTTTTCCTTTGACCTTTGCTGACACCTTTTTGTCACAAATCACTCCTGAAACTTTTCTCCATCCGCTCCATCCTGCCTGGACTCTCTTCTTCACCTCTTTACCACATTCCCCATTTTCCTGGACAGTGGACCCCAAGTACTTGAAGTCCTGCACCTTTGTGACCTCTGCTCCTTGTAACCTCACTGTTCCACTGGCCTCCCTCTCATTCACACACATGTACTCTGTCTTACTACGGCTGACTTTCATTCCTCTTCTTTCAAGTGCATACCTCCACCTCTCCAAGTTATCTTCCACTTGTTCCCTGTTCTCACCACATATCACAATTAGTCAAAGTCAAAGTCAACTTTGTCAGATCTGCAATATGTACTGTACAGGACATACACAGGACCGAAATTGCGAGATCTCGTTGTACGAGATCTCGCAATATTAAACTCCCGCGATATCTCTCGTTGAGAGGTAACGTTGTCTCGCGAGTCGCTAATGCTAGCAGAGCCCCTAGCAAGTCAGCGTCACGGACAGCATGGCTTCGCCGGATGAAGTTGCTATAGAAGACGCCCCAACTACTGATGGAGGGTCCCGGTGCCGCAGACGCCTCTACATTGATGGAGGGTCCCGGCGCTGCCGACGCTGCCCCGAATGTAAAGACACGCGTGTAAACACCGGTGTGACCGGTGTTGCCAGATAGAGTCCCACCCACCCAAAGCACTCTTTACCCGCAAAAGTCAGAAGGAAAATCGCGGTGAACCGCCCAATCTGGCAACACTGGTGAGTGACGGCTGCAGATTCAGTGCTGATGCGGATATTTATGTTCAATTTTTGGAAAGTCCTGCGTGAATATCTATTTTTTTTAAACAAAGTTGAACGTTCTAAGGTCTAAGGAGATTCAATCAGTAAAATGAAGACATCAGTTGAGTTTGTAATACATGTTAAAACAGAATAAAAGCCTTTTTGCGGCATAAAACCGATCTTTGAAGTTTTCTTGAACTAACATTAAAATCTCGTCTCGTTCTCGCGAACTCTGTAATTTGTCTCGTCTCGTCTCGAGAGTTTTGTGTATCGTTACACCCCTAATCACAATGTCATCTGCAAACATCATAGTCCATGGGGATTCCTGCCTGACCTCATCTGTTAGTCGGTCCATCACCAGAGCAAACAAGAAGGGGCTCAGAGCCGATCCTTGATGCAATCCCACCTCCACCTTGAAGCTATCTGTCACTCCTACAGCACATCTCACCACTGTCCTGCTGTCTTCATACATGTCCTGTACCAGTCTAACATACTTTTCTGCCACTCCAGATTTCCTCATGCAATACCACACCTCCTCTCTTGGCACCCTGTCATATGCTTTTTCTAAATCCACAAACACACAATGGAGTTCTTTCTGACCCTCTCTGTACTTCTCTATCAACATCCTCAAAGCAAAGATGGCATCTGTGGTGCTCTTTCTTGGCATGAAACCATACTGCTGCTCACAGATAGTCACCTCTTGTCTAAGCCTTGCTTCCACAACTCTCTCCCAGATCTTCATTGTGTGGCTCATCAACTTAATTCCCCTGTAGTTGCTACAACTCTGTACATCACCCTTGTTCTTAAAAATGGGAACCAGCACACTTCTTCTCCATTCTTCAGGCATTTTCTCACCCTCAAATATTCCATTAAATATTTGAGTCAAAAACCTCACTGCCATCTCTCCAAGACATTTCCAAACCTCCACTGGTATGTCATCAGGTCCTACTGCCTTCCCCTTCTTCATTCTTTTCAGAGCTTTCCGGACTTCACCCTCACTAATCTTTCCCACTTCCTGGTCCACAGTTTCTATGACCTCCACTCTTCTTTCTCTTTCATTCTCTTCATTCATTAGCTCCTCAAAGTAATCCTTCCATCTTCCCATCACACTCTCCTCACTTGTTAGAACATTCCCATTCCCATCTTTAGAATTCAGAAGTCAGTAAATTTGAAGTACATCAAGGGGAAAAGAAGAAGGGATGAAATAATAATTACGAGATTGAGGGTAGGGCACACTTGTCTTAATGACACCATGTACATGATGGGGAAAAGGATGGATAATAAATGTGGAAACTGTGAAAAAACTGAAAGTGTTGAGCATGTGCTAATGACATGCAGTAAATATTCAGAGGAACGGGTAAAACTGAAAAAGAAAGTAAAAGAGGTAGGAGGAGTATGGAGCTTGGAAAGAATATTAGGCAATGAAGGGGATAAGGAAAAGACAACAAATGTAAGAAAAGCACTGCTTGTCTTTTTACAAAACATAAACATTAAAAGAAGAATTTAGGGACGGGGTTCATGGGCTGCACACTCATGCTAAGTAGGTGGCGGTATGCACCTAACAGTTGCTTGCAATCCGCCAATAAATTCATTGAAGAAGAAGTGTCCAGAAGTACTTATTTTACGCTAATGAAGATTAGAAATGTGAGTTATTGTGCTGTACTTTTAGACTACGATTTAATTTTCTGTAACTTTTCATTTTCTTGATTTCAGTTCGTCTGTACCCGTTCCAAAACTGTCATTTAAAGGAAACTTTGGCTAACAGAGATGAGGAGACATCAGGCTGAACAACGAGAGAAAGTGGCTGCTGAAAAAATGTCCGAGTTTCTGGTAACAACAGATGCAGATTATAAGGAGGAACGATGTCGTTTAAAGGACAAACTGCAACACAACAAAACCCAAGATGTGCTGGTGAAGATTCTCAGTCGTCCAGGACATGATAAAACCCAAGGTGCTGTTTTCAACTCAAACGTTCTGCGTCACAGATTAGGTTTGTATCTAAACAGCTTTTCAATGATGATTTTAGTTTGATTTGCGACTTGTCCAGGGTGTACCCCGCCCCTCGTACAGGATTGCTGGACATGGGCACCGGCGACCCCGTGACACAAAAATGGAAGAAGCGGGTAAAAGAGAATGGATGGATGATGATTTTAGTTGCAGTTTCACGGATTAAAGTTTCCGTCCCTGGGATGGATTTCTGTCATTCTGAACGTTTTTTTTTTTTTTTCTGTTCGGTGATAAAGATATCAGTGATGTCAGATATCAGTAAAATATATTGTGAACACACAAAAAGTATGAAAAGTAAAAATAAAGGATAGAGGAATTGAAAGAATACGGTTATATAATGAATAAAATATATAATTTATAAATCAAGTAAAAACAAAACAACAATTCTGTACAGTTCCATTGTAAACATGATACCATACCATTTTATTTATAAAGCACTTTAAACAGGAACAAGGCCAAAACAAAGTGCTGAACAAATAAACAACAGGCAACACACATAATGAAGTACAAATCAAAAGACATAAAAACATTGCAGATCATTAATAAAACGACCAAATACAAATCAGCTGGGGGAACGCAACAGAATTTTGAAGATGATACGTGACTTAACCGGGAGCCAGTGGAGCTGCTGCAGGACAGGAGTTATGTGGTTATAGGAGGAGGTTTGAGTGATGACACGGGCAGCTGAGTTCTGGACCATCTGTAGCTTGTGGAGAGATTTGTTGGGGAGGCCATAGAGAAGGGAGTTGCAGTAGTCAATACGGGAAGTCACAAGACTTTGCACCAGGATGGCTGTGGAGCAGGGTATGAGAGAAGGACGGAGACTGTTAATATTACGGAGGTGGAAATAGGCAGACCGAGTAACATTGTTGATGTGTGAGGTGAAGGAGAGAATGGTGTCAAGGATGACACCGAGACTCTTGACCTGAGGGGAGGGGGATAGCAGAGAGTTGTTAAGGGGGACGAGAAGATGTTCTGATTTTGAAATAGAGTTTTTGGTACCAAGAAGAATGATTTCTGTTTTGTTGCTGTTTAGCTGAAGGAAATTGTTAGAAAACCAGCGATTTAGCTCATTGAGACAGTCGGTGAGGATGGAGGGTAGGTGGGTGGAGTTTGGTTTTGCTGACAAGTAGAGCTGCGTCTCATCAGCATAACAGTGGAAATGGACGCTGTATTTACAGAAGATGTGACCTAGAGGAAGGAGGTAAATGATGAAGAGGAGGGGTCCGGGGACAGAGCCTTGGGGGACACCCGTGGAGACAGGGGAAGACTGGGAACGGAAGGATTTAAGCTGAATGAATTGAGTGCGGTCAGAGAGATAGGAGTTGAACCAGTCTAACGGGGTACCTGAGATGCCAATGGAGGTTAGTCTGTTGAGGAGGATAGAATGACAGATGGTGTCGAAGGTAGAACTTAGATCAAGAAGAATGAGGATGGACAGAAGACCAGAGTCAGCAGCAAGAAGAAGGTCGTTAGTAATTTTTATTAGAGCTGTTTCTGTGCTATGGTGTGAGCGAAAACCAGATTGAAACTCTTCATAAATGTTATTGTTGGACAGGTGAGAGTGAAGTTGACTAGCAACAGCTTTTTCAAGAATCTTTGAGATGAAGGGCAGATTTGAGATCGGACAAAGATTATTGAAGTTGGTAAAGTCAAGACCTGGTTTCTTGATGATAGGGGTGATGGCAGCAGATTTGAAGGCAGTAGGAACAATGCCAGAGGCTAGGGAGGAGTGGATGATATTAGTGATGATAGGGAGCAGAGATGGGAGACAGGATTTAACAAGAACTGTGGGAAATGGGTCAAGTTGACATGGAGAGGACTTAGACTTGCTGATAATGTCAGCAATGTCATCAGCAGAGGGGAGGAAGAAGACAGAGAAAGGGAGGGAGTTCAACATAGATGCTGGGGGCAGTATTTGGTCCAAGGTGTTTATGAATCGAAATAATCTTTTCATTGAAATATGACATCAGGGAGTTGCAAAATTCTGTGGAAACCAAGTGAGAGGGTAGAGAGTTAGGAGATGAGACAGAACGATGAAGGAAAGACAACAATGTCTTTGAATTGCCAACATAGGAACTGATGATGTCTGAAAAGTAGCTGGATTTGGCTTGAGAAATACTGTTCTTGTACTGGAAGAGGTGGTTTGCATAAAGTTCCTTGTGAATTATGAGACCAGATTTTTTGTAGAGACGCTCTAGCCGCCAACCTTTGGATTTCATGGAGCGGAGTTCTGGAGTGAACCAGGGTGCAGAGTTGGAGAAGGAAACAGTCCGGGTTTTCAAAGGAGCAACAGAGTTAAGGATGTTGGTGAGGCTGTTGTTGTACAATGTGACAAGATCATCTGGGTTAGAAGAGTTGAAGGTGAAGAAGGTATTATTAATATGAGACTCAAACCTTGAGTCTGACTTTAACACTGGAGCCACTGATTTCTGGCGACACATGATCGAACCGTGGTAAAGTCACAGGGGGCACCTGTGGGTCTGCCCACCCCTTTGGGGGAGTTGCCATCACAGCCGCTCCTCCGTCTGTCAAAGGCGGGAGTCCTAGACCAACAGAAGGATCATCACAAACATTTACATCCATTTGGCCTGAGACCACAAGGACTTTAATCTCAACCAGTCCTTGAACAACAATGTTTTTCACTTTTGAAAAATGTTTTGTTTCACTGGAATGTCAAAAATGTTCAGCCAGACATAACAAGTCGTCCTTACGACAGAGTTCCAGCTTTTCATGGCTAGGAGCTTGTACAAACTCCTCTAAGCTGAAGCTCATTTCTAAACAGACACAAGGATCTCAAATTATTGTGGATGTCTATAGCTCAGGGGAAAAAAAATCCCGGACGATTTTAAGGGCGGAGAAAGCAACGTCATCCCTCGCACCACCAATTCGACGAAACGCAACAGAAAAAAGAGAGTGGAGTGGAGCGGCGTTGTCCGAGGCAGGTGCTGACTGGAGTCTCATACAAACTGTGGGGGAGAAAGGGGCAGTTAGGTGGTGCCAAATCAAAGAAAACAATAAAACAAAACAGGGCCTAACTATAGTCTAAGCTACATAAAATAAATAGAAAAGAAAAACCTTGCTAACCTTATCTAACAAAAGTTTCATCAAAACTTACATGGGTGGCACCCACCTACTTACCTGGTGTATTTAACAGAAAAACACCTACGTGCTGGAAATGTACAGGGTACCCCAAACTTACCTAGTCCTCTAACTCCCACCACAAACCTTTACACCGAGCACCAACAATGAGACATGCATCAGCTGGGCCAGCCAGGTGGAGAGACTGCCTGCTGTTCCTCAGGTGGAAACTTCCTCTGTTCCTCAGGTGGAGACTTCCTCTGTTCCTCAGGTGGAGACTTCCTCTGTTCCTCAGGTGGAGACTTCCTCTGTTCCTCAGGTGGAGACTTCCTCTGTTCCTCAGGTGGAGACTGCCTCTGTTCCTCAGGTGGAGACTGCCTCTGTTCCTCAGGTGGACTGCTTATACAAAGCCTCCTTGGATGCTGATTGGCCCATGTGTGGAGAGGATCTAATCAAAGGAGATTGACACCAGCTTCCTTACTTTCTGTGAAGAGACAAACACAAGGGCAGGAGAAAGAAAAACACATACAGCCTGGCAGGCATGTAACACCTCCTCCCTTAAAAGTCTAAACAAAATGTTTGGAATGCTCAAAATTAAACACAAGCCTAAAGTGCACGTGACAAAGTTTATGGCAGATAACACTCATCTCCAGGCCAGCGGTCACTCTTTCAAGGATGAAGATGTTCATATCCTTGATAGAGAGGAACGATGGTTTGAGAGAGGAGTTAAGGAGGCCATCTTTGTGAAAAGAAACCGCCCATCATTAAACAGAGGTGGAGGCCTCCGGGTTCAACTGTCTCCCTCTTACAATGCTGTTATTGCTAGTATCACTCAGCCCTCTGTGAATAGCAAACAACCATCAGGGTGCCAGTGACGTGCGGTGAGGTTCATGGCTGGTGAGGCACTGTGCAGTATTTTTTCCATATGTATAATAGAAAACAGACAAAAAATGTTCTCCACATTTTGGCTTCTGTCTGCCATAGCTTCTTCAGTGGTTTGGATACTTTGGATAGCATTATTTTCTTCTTTTATAATACATGAACCCTACAGAGTAGTTTATTCACCATTTGATTGGCAGCAGTTAACGGGTTGTGTTTAAAATCTCATATCAGCAATCTTTACACATACAAACTGTAGCACACAAAAAAGCACATTTAATTTGGAGAAAAAATTATTTTAGTCTTACTTTTACTTATAAATTAAATTAAACTATAACAAAATCTATTTTTATTTTACAGAAAAGAGCTGTGAGAATTATTACAAGAAAGTCTTAATGTAATATAATATATTATTTAAACAACTCAAAGTACTGAAGTTTAATGATTTGGTGGACTATAATATTTTGTTAGTAGAACCCTCAAATGTTCAAATGTATTTTGTTAAGGGAAAGCTGCTAGTCTAAAGGGAACTGAATTTTTTGCAAAGCCAAGGTATAGAACTAGTTTGAAGGGACGGTTTATTTCAATACAGGGAGTTGAATTGTGGAATGTTTTGGGAAATCATGTTAAAAATGTAAACTCTGTGCTTATGTTTAAAAATGATCAAAACTAAATTGTTAACAAAATACTAAAACTTTTAGTTAAGTGTTTAATGTTCTAGATATTTGTAGATTGTGAAAAGTTACTCTTTTTGCTCTGTTTGCGCTGTCACTTTCCCTCCTGCAGCGCGAGGCTGAAGGAGCAGAACCCTGAGCTCAGTAGCCCCGCCTCCAGAGGCTCGCCTGCCTGTGTGTGTGTGTGGATGTAACCTGACACCTTCACAGCCGTTTTATGAGATCGTTCAGCGCACAGATACAGTTTTAGACAAAAACACGAGACATTATATTCACCAGCTAAACTATAGAAATGTAGTTTATATAGCAAAAGTATTTGGACATTTTAATAGCGACATAAGAGGCAGGAATTTTCCTGCCTTCCCAAATCGCTCACACAGCAGCTGCCTGCAGCACGTCACCCGAGTGAGTGAAGTGAAGCAGCCGGTGCCTCTCCTGCGCAGTGCCTCTCTGCGCAGGTCTGCACGTCTCATCTCAGTACATTTGAACACTAAATAAGAAAAATTGGCGATTTTGAATGAAAATCAACTTAAAACTGGTTTAGGTTTTAGTAAAATAAGTTTATAGTACAAATCAAAGGATAAAGACAATAATTACATTTATTTTTTCAATTAATTTTTTTTTCTTTTCATGATGACAGGGGAGGCGTGGCCTCACTTGCCGCCCCTGACCGCACGTCACTGCAGGGTGCTAATGATCCATTGTTAGGCTGATGGCCCTCCTTGATCATGTGAGCAGCTGGTTTCAGGCTGTCATCAGCCAACTGGTTGTGCAACACTGTGGGAGGGTGCTATTTATAAGACTGAGCTGAACACAGCAACTCAGACTGAGGAAGTCTTTCGGACGAAAGACGAAACGTTTCTACATTTTTTTTTGCTTTGTTTTGTTTTATTTTTTGAATGTCCAGAGGACCAGACTTAGCTTTTTTAGATTTATGGCAGATCTTCTGAATGACTAAACAAAACATACACAAGGCCACTGGCCGTAACAGTTGATATTCTTGATATTACGGAAGGAAAGAGTGCGTTGAGGTTTCTCTGAGGAAATTTTAAGATTGACATTGAATGAAATCATCAGGTGATCGGTAAATGGAAGTTCATCAGAAGAACAGTTAAGGCTCGGATATAGTCGCGCTTTGGTCCGCAAGCTGGAGCGCGCGTGCTGCGCGCGCACTGTGCATGCGTTTATAGTGTGGCACGGCAGCGCTTGGCAAAGTGCTGTTCTTTTACGGACCAGCAGGTGGCAGTACCCTCTAAAACCTGTGCATATGTTGCAAGAAAGGGTGTAGAAGAAGAAATCTACCGTAGAAGAAGAACTGTTTGAAATCACACAACAAAAACAAATAGCTTTCTGCTCGCGTGCTGAACTGTTGTCTTTATTTGCGGCTTTCAATGCATGGAGTCAGCGGAGGAGAAAGCGATCACGTGACTTTTGGCGAAAAAACAAAAGAAAAGTCCGACTCCAGATCAGGAATGAAGGAGAATTTTAACATTTTGTGTCACAAAACATTCCTCCATGCGTCGCGACGCCGTTTCCACGACCACAGCGGCGCAGACAGCTGCAGATTCTGGCGTGAAGACTGTCGGTGAGGTCCACACCCGACCTGTCAATCAATTCGGCGCGCGCGCTAGGCTTGCGGAGCTTCAAAATCTAGGAGGTGCACGACCACGCGCAAAACCAACGCGCTGGCCAAAGCGCGGGGGCGGGGACTTCGCGATTGCGTCACTTTGGCCGCGCGCCCTATGCGACGCGTCAACTATATCCTAAGCTTCAAAAGGAGAGTCCGGAGCAGCACAGTAAGTCCAAAGTGTTGCCCTTTATGTGGGTTGGAAAGTTGATGAATTGTTGGAAGCCACAGTTGTCCAGGCAGGATGTGAAGTCTTTGGTGAGGGGGTTGTTGTCTTTATCCATATGTAAGTTGAAATCGCCTAGCAGGATAATGTTGTGTGAAAGAGCTGTTAGATGGGCGATTAGAGCAGCAAAGTCATTCATGAAGGAGTTGTTCACTTTTGGCGTGCGATAGATAGTGGCAACAACGGTGGGGGTCGGGCCTTAGAGCAGACACACAGTGTGTTCGAAGGAGGCGGAGGGAGGTGTGTGAACCAGAGTGACCTTCCAGTTCTCACAGTGTATTATTGCGAGACCTCCTCCGCTGCCGGACTCGCGGGATTTGGCGATGTAAATAAACCCCTGTGGTGTGGACTTAGGGATGTAACGGTCAGAGATGCTCACAAGTCATTTTTTGCAAGTCCAAGTCAAGTCTCAAGTCTCTGATCTCAAGTCCAAGTCAAGTCTCAAGTATCTGATCTCAAGTCCAAGTCAAGTCCAAGTCAAGTCTCAAGTCATTGGGCCTCATGCACGAACCGTTCCTACGCACAGATTTGTTCTTAAACTGTGCGTACGAGTGATTTAGGATCATTTGTGGCATTCAACAATGTTTTCGTATCCTACGATTTTTTTCAGATACGAACAAAATTTACGAGTGGTCCGGACCTGTCGTATATTTTAGGAGCGTCAGTCTGCTGTCATCCAGACGGAATTTCTCCACTAATAACTTCATATTTCGTTATTTAGAAAATATTTAGAGTTTAAAAAAGTCACGCACCACAATTGTTTTTGACAATAGGTTCTGTTTGAAGTCGAATTATAATTTTAAATGTAATAATGACTAACGGATTAAAGTATTTAAATTAAAATCAATTTGTTATCAATGCCGTTTTCTAACACTACAATATTAATATGAAGATCTCAAACTGAAACCAACTTAAATTATGAATTAATTTAAGTTTAATTTGTCTCGGTAACGCAGACTTCGGTAACGCAGACTTTAGGTTGACCTCCTCCTGTTGCTGTCATAGAGCTCAGATAGCTCAATGAGTAAAGCGTTGCGTCGCAGTTCCGAACCTTATGGGTTCAATTCCCACATGGGACGTTTTTTTTTCTCCTTTTAATTCATTCCAGATTTAAAAAACACAAGAAAACTATTTACAATACAACAAGAAATGAAGCATAAAGTCTTTTTAATCTGGAATGAATAAATAATCTAAAGAAAGAAAGAAAAAAAAATAGTCATACCTTGTGGGAATCGAACCCACGAGGTCTCGATAAGCGGTGCAATGCTTTACCCAGTGGGCCACCAGGACGCGTGTATATTTTAAGGTCCACATTTATTATAAACATACATTCTTTGGCTTTAGCTGGTCATTTACTCCCATGAGTGACGCTGCTATCCATCCATCCATCCATCTTCTTCCGCTTATCCGGGGTCGGGTCGCGGGGGTAGCAACCTAAGTAGGGAGGCCCAGACTTCCCTCTCCCCAGCCACTTGGAGCAGCTCCTCCGGGGGAATCCCAAGGCGTTCCCAGGCCAGCCGAGAAACATAGTCCCTCCAGCGCGTCCTGGGTCTTCCTCTGGGTCTCCTCCCGGTGGGACATGCCCGGAACACCTCACCAGGGAGGCGTCCAGGAGGCATCCTAACCAGATGCCCGAGCCACCTCAACTGGCTCCTCTCGATGTGGAGAAGCAGCGGCTCTACTCCGAGTCCCTCCCGGATGACCGAGCTTCTCACCCTATCTCTAAGGGAGAGTCCAGCCACCCTGCGGAGAAAACTCATTTCAGCCGCTTGTATCCGAGATCTTGTTCTTTCGGTGACGCTGCTAATAAGGACAAATTTTCTTTTCTTGACCTCAGAGAGCAGAACTTCAATCTCCGCACCGGTAGAGTTCTTCTTTTTACTTTTCGCTGTCATTTTATGAACGAACACGTTTTGCCTCTGAGGCAGGAAAAGTAGCCTTATATGGTGTTTTGAGGGGTGGGAATTATGTAAATAACCTCTCCGCGTGCACGCGCAGGTGAATAGAACAGGTGGGATTCATCATAGTACGCAGCTCATTTACACACTTTTCCTGAGGATAGAAGAGTTTGTTGAATCTGACGTGGCATGTTCGTACGAACGCTTCGTACGAACAAAAGTAAGAGAAATTTAGGATAGAAATACGAACATGTTCGTGCATGAGGTCCATTGATCTCAAGTCCAAGTCAAGTCCCTAATATTTGAGTGACACCGTGAATGAATGTATGCTATTCATTCGCAAACAATGGACATTAAATGTCTCTCCTTTTAAAAATATCCAGGTTAACATTAGATTAACACACTGACGCTAAGCTTGTTTGTAGCAGCTGCTAACAACCTTTTAGGCAGTGACTACACGTTACAGCTTATTTTTATCTGAATGTAGAGGCCAAAACATTACATTAAATGTCTCTCCTCAATTCAATTCAGTTCAGTTTATTTATACTGTATAGCTCCAAGTCACAAGTTGTCTCAGGGCACTGAACAGAAACAATCAAATATAAAAATAATAAGTTAAC
This sequence comes from Garcialebias charrua, assembly GCA_038048925.1. Taxonomy (NCBI): domain Eukaryota; kingdom Metazoa; phylum Chordata; class Actinopteri; order Cyprinodontiformes; family Rivulidae; genus Garcialebias; species Garcialebias charrua. The sequence continues at coordinate 29,013 of JBBPBX010038372.1, forward strand.
AGAAACTTTAATATAAAAATAATAAGTTAACAGAAACTTTAATATAAAAATAATGGTAACACTATTTATCTGAGGAGACTGCTTTGAGTTTAACTCCATGTTATAAAAAAGCTACAGTAGTTAGCCAGAGTTATTTCAGGATGACTACTTACTATGAATTTCTCACAGGGCAGATTAGAGCCAACATGGAGGACTCACCAACATATACAGTATTATTATTATTATACATATAATATTGTCCAGTGTCTGATGCTGCAGTCATGTTACTGAGCTCCCACTGATGGGCTAACCTGGTTCCACCACAGCAGCAGGATCCTCAGACAGAACAGCTGGTGGGATGTCCTGGTATCTGCAGCCCTCTCTCCATTTGTTTCTTCATGGACATGGAGCTGTGAAATTATGTTGTGCCTCTTCCTCAGCAAAAAGTTCCTCCAGTGGAGACTTTCTGGACAGACTGCAGGAAGTTCCTAAACAAACAACAGGTTTATCAGTATTATCAGTAAAAAGAGATTATTAAATCATTTTTAAGACTGAGAATGTATACAATTATTAGCTCTGTTGTTATTGCCTAACTAACCTATTCAATAATTCTTCAAACTGTGACATTCACTCATAATGGAATGAAAGAGAACATAAACAGAAATTATATAATAATGAAAACTAGAGACATTAAAACATTTTAAAAGACACAGAGAACTTTAAATGAATTAAGAATGTTAATAAGTGTTGGATTTGAGTGCAATGTAAGTGCAATCCATGGTTGAATTGAATCCACATCTGAAAAGGGATGCAACCTTTTCACAACATATGCTGTAACTGTTTTGTGGCACTCGGTTACACTGACGTATTTACCTTGGACAGTCACTGGTGAACACTGTGAAGCCATTTCAGGTCGTTTGTCTAAGAAAAAAAACGAGCTAACGTTAGCATCGTGTTTGTATTTGAGCTGACTTACCGCTTTAAGCGGAGTATAACTTGTTAGCTGCCTTAATGTTGGTATGAGACTAGTTTATAGTTTATTTATTTACCTGATGGAGCCGAAGAGGTAGCGATTAGCGAAAAGTTCGGCGGAGCGTTTTGCAGACGGACCACTCTGTACTTCCGGTCGGATACGAAGCGAAAATAATCTGGTGGAGCGCGTCAAAGACGGGACACTATTTTACTTCTCCACCCTCCTTTGCATGATAGAAAATTATTGCAAGTGCTGCACTGACCTGACTGGTCATTTTATTAATTAGTACGCTTTCGATCCCGGAGGCACACTTCCGGTGGATTCTTCTTCGTTGGTTTTCGGCGGCGGCTACTTCCGGTCGGCTAACTAAACTAGCATCGAACATTGGAATCGCAAATTAATATTTTGAACGATTTCGGGAAAACCGGACAGTTAGTCCCGGTTCCGAACGATTCTCGATGCCCAACCC
>JBBPBX010038373.1:0-30432 GCA_038048925.1 Garcialebias charrua
GAACTGGAATGTAAACATTCTGCGTAAAAATAATTAACATTAAACTGTAATTGTGGGTGGGGGGGGTGTAAGTTATGAAAATGCCAGTTTAGACATGTAAAGTTCAACTTTGTGACCCGCTTAAACTTTGCATGGTTCTAGTGCAACGTCTACCTGAGCTGTGGAGCTGCGAACTGGGCCGGGTTGCCATGTCTCGTTACACAGTTTACAGCAGAATATGAAAGGAATGTTCCAGTTTTTGTTGAACGATTTAATCATTTCTCACCGAAACAACAAATTAATCCACGCTTCATAAACCTCCTGTTCAAGTCTCACGTCTTCCTCTGCTAAATCCTTCATTGGTAATTATTTACTGATCACAGAGGACAACTGTAAAATGTAAATATTCAAATTGAAAATAAAATAATTTGTTCCCAGGCAGCAGATGTCTTCAGAAAAAAAGTTGCAACGTTATAATCAAGTTTCCTCGAGTGTATTTCTCACTACATCCCCCATTTTCTATTATAGTTTGCATGTTTCTTTAAGTAGGGGTGATTTTGTAGAATTTAATCCGAGTCCTGCACAGAACCACCAACACATTATTTAAACTGGGCCAACCAATGGGAGGCAGAATTAAGGACGAGGAGCAGAAAGAAAAATCACGTCTCCATCATTCTCAGATGCTTTACAGAAACAAATGAAAACTCAAATCCCAGGAAAACAACATTAAATGTTTGTGACATCTTAACATGTTTGCATATTTAATTTTTAACAGGAAATTTTGAATTTTGGGCAAAAATGCAGAACTGTTCAAATATCCTAAACGAGCTGAATGAGTAGTAGTTAAAGCTAAAAGAAGCACAACACTAGCTATGAGCTAAAAATAATAATAAATACCGGGACTAAAAGTTAAAAGTACTAAATGATAGCCAGAATCTAAAAGTAGTGAAAGCCCCAACAATAGCAAAAAATATTAAAATGCTATGTAAAAGCTAAAAGTAGCAAGAATCTACAACTTGCAAAAAAGTTTAACGTAACAAAATGTTAACGAAAAGGTGCCAAAAGGTTAGCCAAAAGCTAAAAGTAAAAATATGATCATTAAAGGTGCTATGTGTAACTTTCTGTAGGGCACAGAACTTAGAAATACAGGGAACCCCCGACCTACGACTCCACCGACCTGCGAACCACGGGACCTACGAACGAGCCAAAGTTGAAGAATGCCATCGACGTACGGCAAAAAGTTTGTGACCTACGAACGAACCAAGTTAAAAATATATAATCGAGCTACGGCGAAAAGTTCGTGACCTACGAACGAACCAAGCTAAAATATATAATCGAGCTACGGCAGACTGGATGCACGACCTACGAACGAGCCCCATTACAAGTATATAATCGAGCTACGGCGTAACTGCGTCACATATGGCAATCGGCGAGGTGGGGGAGGGGATTGCCTTTGGCTGTTGCTTGTTGGGCATGGGCGTGACACTGCGCATGACAGTGGAAAAGTACCGCCAGCGAGAGGGGGGGGCTGGGCTTCTGGCGGATGTACACACAGCCGCAGTGCACCTGGCGGCGGAGGGATCCGTACAGGTAAAGCGGTAACTATTTAAAGGGCTGCGGCCATTTTGTCCCTCGTGGGTTAGTTACGGCGATTGATGAGAAGAGACATACGAACGAGAACGAAGAAGAACAACGATAACGAGAGAAAAACAACAACAAACAACGTACGAACAGGTACTGTAATAAATTTTAATTTACAGTAGCAGTTTTAGACTAAAGCGAACGTTAGCACGTTAGCATTCATTTTAAATTTTGCTCCTTAGGAATTAGCACGTTAGCTAATTTTCGACGCTATTTTTCGACGGGTCATCGAACGGGCAGGTACGGTCCAGTACTAAATGTACTCAAAGAAATATTTTTAGACGAAAGCAAACGTTTGCATTGATTTATGAACGTTAGCATTAATTTTAATTTTTGCTCCTTAGGAGTTAGCACGTTAGCTCGTACGAAGAATGGCTCCGAAGAGACCTGGAAAGTCCGCGGCCGCGGCAGAGGGGAAAAAACCTCGCAGAACAATGACTGCTGCCAAAAACCAAAAAAACTTCATGTGATGCACAGACCTGCTCACATCAGGACCACAGACCTGAACTGACACCTGCCTGAACTAACAGCTGGCCTAAAATGCTCCCAACATTCATTGTTGAGCAATGGCTAAGCAGTTCCATCAGATGCAGGTTTGATCATGAGAAAAACATCTGTCTACCTACACTTCAGTCAAAGTAAGGCAATTTTGTTTCATTTTTCTGCTGCTTCTAGCTTTTTCTGAGTTCATGGACTTCTTTCTCATGCACATGGACACTCATCAACGCACTGGTTTCAAAAACATGATGGTTGCAACATGCTTCTGATAGATGTGATGCTGCTGATGGATTTATGGATTCATGTGTGATTGTTGACATCATTTTGCTGATGTGAGTCCCTGATTTGCTGCTGTTCTGATGTTAAAAGCTGCACTTTGAGAAGTGTTCATGTGTGATTGTTGACATCATTTTGCTGATGTGAGTCCCTGATTTGCTGCTCTGATGTTAAAAGCTGCACTTTGAGAAGTGTTCATGTGTGATTGTTGACATCATTTTGCTGATGGGAGTCCCTGATTTGCTGCTGTTCTGATGTTAAAAGCTGCACTTTGAGAAGTGTTCATGTGTGATTGTTGACATCATTTTGCTGATGTGATTTCCTGCAGTTCTGATGTGAAGTTACTGATGTACAGTTACTGTGTGTGTTTATGGATGAATGTGTGGTGTAATGGTTTAGATAAGTGTTTGTAAATAAAGTTCTGTGCATGTTTATGGCCCAGTATGTCAGTCTCATGCTGTTAAATGTGTGCGCGGCGCACCGTTAGCGGTATTTCCGCGACCTACGAACGGAATAACGACCTACGAACGGGACGCTATTTTCACCCCCTACCTACGACAGGATCGAGCTGCGAACGGTTCTTAGGTCCCGAACTCGTTCGTAGGTCGGGGGTTCCCTGTATTTTCAACAGGCAAAGCATTCTGATCCCTCCCCCTCAGAGCCATATATGGCTCTGCCCCCCTTGCTCTGCTGAAATTCAAATTCAAGCTCTGTTTTTATTGGCTGATTCAAATTCAAGCTCTGTTTTTATTGGCTGGTTAACGGCGGGTCACTCTGTGTTTTTAGTGTTTTTATAAATGCTGATAGAGAAGCAAGGGGACTATAGTTTTTTTCAGAGATTACTTTGTCTAACACCAGTCTGTCAGTAGATAGTGACAGAGTGAAGAAATATGTTAAAAATATATTGTTAGAAAAGTTACAGACTGCATTACAAAGTTGCATAGTGCAGCTTTAAAAAGCTGTAAATAAATAAATAAAAGCTGAAAGCAGTAAATACCAGATAAAAGCTAAAATAAGCTAAATGCTTGTTAGAAAGTTAAAAGTACCGGTAGATGGTAGTCAAACACTAAAAGCAGTAAAAGGTTTGCTAAAAGTAGCTAAATATTAGCTAAAAGCTAAAAGTAATGAAAGGCTAACTGAAGGTCTCACTTGTAAATGAGTCTTTGAGGCTCAATGTGATTTATCTGTATAAATAAAAGTTGAATGATGGGGGATAAAGGTCAAAAGTAGAAGTAGAAGAGCTAAAGACTGAGTATCAAAAGATAAAAATACTGTAGATCAGGTGTGTTGCAGCAAATTAAAAAAATAATGTTTCTAAAAGATGTGCAAAATCCCGATGCTATCTCAATGGGGATGTGGTTTTCAGATTAATTTAAATATTCCAAAAATATTTTTTTAAATCCACCCTACAAAAAACAACCAAAAGTTAGAACACACATCGAACGAGCTGAACTTTGAATATATTGATCTAAATAGCACAACGTATTCAGAATTAGGCTGCAAAAATGTATAGAAACCTCTAAAAAAAAAGAAGAATCAATAATATTAAACAGTTCTCTATGAATCAGAATTAGCACAATTGACGCCTAGATGTGTTTAAGTTCAAGTTAAATAGTCTTTAAAAGTTTAGATAGAAAGATAAAAGGTTTGGGGTTAAAGAAAATGGCATAGGCTCCAGAAAGACACTTTTTTTGTCACTTGAAACCAGAAAGGTCAAATTGGTAAAGCAGCTGTAGCCCCACAAAGAGGAGACGATTAGAGGAGAAAGGTCAGAACTCCCTCCAGTATTTGTCAGACGTGTTACTGTTTTAGCTGAAAACTTTGGCCCATATAAAAAACATGCACAGAAATCTCACGCAATGAAACTGGATCACATTGCATGACTCATTTGTCTACTGGGTGTTTATTTCATTAATTGGAAATGTGAAAATCAAACAAATTATGTGTCCGATGCTACAAGTCACCTAATAAGGGATGATTGTGGCATTTGGGCTTTTCCTCTCATCTCCTCCTGGAGGATCATGAGTACTTAAGGTTTCTTTCAGTCCTTTTGTTCAAAGACTGAAGCATCATGACGGTTTGTCCAATATGGAAAACAGACTGAAAGAAACTGGCCTAAAAGCTCAGAACATAAGGTATTTCTCTCATGACAGTGGTTTATATCTGTCAAAAGGTCTGGAAACAGATATACATGATTATGTGAATATACTGTACTCATGAGCAAAATGTTGGATATTTTCCAGTGGCGTTCTGTTGGAAGTTAATAAACAATCTCTTACCTGTCGTAGATAGCGCTTTGAATGGCTTTGGTTTGGAGAAACAAAGTTTAATTTTGATCGGACAGACTCAAAGCTGAACACGTTTCCTGTTGCATGACTTTTTTTGCACAGAGCGTCTTCAAAAGGAAGACGGACCCATTTCCAATTAATTGTCTCCCTTTTGCATTTAATGTCTAAATATAATGTGGTGTAGAACACAGCCTTACCTCAAACTAGAATTTCTATAAGTTGTTGTGATCATAAAATGTTTACATATTTTTAAATGATTACTTTTTGTTGATTTTTGCTATAGCCAACACAGCAAAAGACAGAGCCAGATACCCCTATAGTTTCCCTTTACCTACATTTCACTTTAAAAAAAAAAACTGCCACCCCTAGCCCATGGTGTGAACATCTAAACAAAGTGGATTAATTGGTAGAGGTGAAATGGAATTCACCTAAATTATGGCTGAACCGCCTTTTCATTTACTTTTCAAAACAAGGCAATGCCTCTTTTCAAAAGAACATATCCCGTTAAAGCATGATGGCCGTGTTGGCATGAGGTGAGCCAACACAAAGAGGCAGAGAAGTTCGGTCTCTTATTCAAAACAAAAAGATTTTGGATAGCATACAAGGGACAGAAATTTGGGCATAAGCTGTAAAATTACACTAGTATCAATGTTACCAACTTTACAGGAACCATCCTGAAGCTTATTTATCTTAAGACAGAAACAGGGCCCTGTGATGAACTTGTGACCTGTCCAGGGTGGCACCAGTGACCCCCGCGACCAAGAAAAGGGGTAAAGATGATTGATTTACTGATGGACACAGAAATAGAGCATGACAAGTGAATGTGCTTCAAGTGGCAGATGACACACTGAACTAACAGGAATCAGGTAGAAACAAAGTAAATCTTAAATATATGATCTTGCATTCTTCAAAGGAATGCTTATCACCCATGTCTTTCATGTCAGTTTTAAAGCTATCTTAATATGAAAAGTACCAAAATACCCAGTTTTAGCTCAGTATCTGTAGAACTGGTTATGTTACAGTCATTCTGGTGTTGGCTAAGGTTGAGTAGCTGTGGTGGCCATCTTGAATAGGGGTGACTCCAAAAGTTAATCAGCTGTAAACGTGAATCCAATGAAAAGTACAATGTCACTAAAATCCATCCAGGGGTTCATGAGATATTTTGCTAATAGACAAAAAAGGCTGACGGCCCCAATGGTCATTGCCAAATTTTAAGTGTCAACATTATGCAACGTGAAGTGCTCAAAGTATGGGTGATGCCCAGCCACAACCACACCTAATTTTACCTCAACGTCTGTAATGCTGACTAAGCTATTGCTATTTTTGCATTGGCCCAGATTGCTTATCTGCGGCAGCCATCTTGAATGTGCTCGATTCCCAAAAATAATTAGCTGCAGATTAAGGCTGAACAATTAATTGCATTTGCAATAATATCGCAATATGATCCAATTAGATTTTCTAATCGCGAAGGCTGCAATTTGACTAGTCACGTGACACAAATCTTTATCAACACTTAAAAAAAACACACCACAAAGACATTTACGATGGTTGCATGGCTAGAATGACAACAACCAGTGCTTCAACTTCAAGTACCGGTAAGCAAAGTATCAGCCGACAGGGATCACTGACCCAACTGTTTGAACTTCAAACAGTAATTTTATCTAATTTTTTATATTTATTTATTAACTGTCATGTGAAGTTCAGACAGTAGTTAGGAAGTTCACTTAACATGTTTATGTTTATGAAACAAGAAAAAATAGAAATGGTAAAAAGAAAAGGCATAGATTTGTTTGCTTTATTGTAATCTCTGCTTTAAATAAATCTGACATTGTTTATTATAAAACAGATTGATTTATTGCTTCTGTTTGTTGAAAAATACTTGAGAAGATATTAAAAAATAATTTAGTTTTAAATCGCAATTGCAATTTATAGAAAAAAATTGCAATTAGATTATTTTCCAAAATCGTTCAGCCCTACTGCAGATGTACAGTACACCTAATGGTTACTTTCTGAGCTTTTTCATTTAAAACCATCACGCGGTTCATGAAATATTCTAACAGACATGTTGAATTAACTTCAATAGTAGCAGGCAACGATTTGAAAACAGATCCTGTGCTTGGAATTGAGGATGATTGTCTGCTACTACCACACCAAGTTTTAGCTCAATTTCTCTAATTTTGTCTCGATATTTTGGTGTTTGGTAAGGTTACTTAACTGTGGTAGCCATCTTGAATTAGGACGACGGCAAACCTTTCTTAGTTCTAGATCCTAACTCAATGAGTAATATCTGAGTTACATTAAAATCTAGTTATTTACAAGGTATTTGTTTAAATTTATATAAAACATGAACACGGGCACAGGCGAGCAATAAACATTTGCTGTGCTAGAGTCCTAAAAACATCTCATAAAAGCAATTTTATCCCATAAAAGTCTGGGAGACTTTTTTTTTCATACTACTGCTAAAGTAGAAATGGTACAATAAGTTTCTTTGTTTTACATAAATTTAGACAACATTTAGACATCAGCCAGAGGAGACATTAAAACTGTGTCTTACCAAAGGAAGAACATGGCAATGAAAGTGTGGTCACTGGTGATTTTCTGCCCTGCCTAACATGAAAATAAACCCATAATGTGTACAAACTGGTGATAGTGTGTGAGGACAGACAAAAAATAATTTCACAAAACAACTGCTGTGTCACGACTGTGGCTCCATGTTAAAAATGCATGCTCCGGGGCATTCTGAGTCTTGTTAGCTAAATGGGGAGAGAGGACATAATACTGTATACCATGGAAGTGGCATTAATGCTCTGTGGGGGTTTTCAGCTGGATATCAATTAGAGGCTCATTAGGTGTTTAGAGACCGGAGTCCCTCTGGCTTCCTGTTGCCTGCTGTGAAAGTGGCTGACCCTAACCTTGACAAAAGGCTGGTGCTCTCCGTCTCTTCCGCCTGGAGAGACGACGAGCTCACCGAGCTAATGCGTTAGTCATGGTTCTCTCACAACTTCTTCTGGAAAACAGGCTGTACCGAAATAAAACATCATAGTAACGAGGTAAAAGCAAGTTAACAGATCGGCATACAGACAAAAATCAGCTTGGCAAATTTAAACATCCGAGTTATAGATTATTATTTTAATGCAACAGGTAAATACTACCTAAAATTAACAACAAGTGAAATAATAAACTACTTTATTCATAATTTACAGATAAGTCACAAAAGCAGAAACAGAGCGAGACAAACTCATTTCATTCTTGCTCCTTCAGTAGGAATTAAGAGAGTACCGGTAAGTAGCTTTTAGCTGCTGCTAATCAAACGCATTGATTAATTGATCATCTGCAGGAATGAGTTCCTCTATTAAAGTACTGTAGATATTTTGGCAGTTTGCAGCTCTGGATCATTCAGGTGTGGGTTAACAGGAACACATATGAGCGATGAGCTCAGAAAAGCAACAATAACCCAGTTTGGTCAAGTCTTGTTGGTTCATCAATCCAGAATTAAACGTTCTCAATCTGCAACTATTTAGATATTTATAGTTTATTACCTTTTTGTGGAACCCAGTTTTACAGATCAGAACAATCTTTGAATGGTAAACGCAGTATTACCTACTGTTGTGTGTTTTACTGTCTCACACATTACAGTAAACAGCATTTGTTGCATTTTTTATGGAAAATATCTGCTACCCACACCACATTTTTATGAGTCATGACATTCCTTGTTTAATACCCTAAGCATCATCAGGATTTAACAGCTAACTCATTCTGTTTTGTTTGTTTTAGAGATGTAGATTTTGCTCTCTGCTGTTATTTTTTTGCTTCATGCTGCTTCTCTATATTTATGCCCCTTGGTGTTTCAGGTCAGAGATGGTATGAAGTATTTTTAGACGGCCTCAGAGAGGACTCTGTGTCCTAACAACTAACACAATGGACTCTCGTGTCTGAACAAGGACATACTTTTGTGAGTGAAGCCTGAAGCAGCAGGCCACTCCTCCACCTTGAAAACAAACCACAATTAAAGAAAAAAAGCAGAGTAAAGGTTCTAGCTGAGTCCTCTGTCAACAAGGTCATTTATCAATTTATGACATTAAAATCAAATTAATTTGTAATTCTGTGCTGAAAATTAAATCATTCTAAAAGTAGATTTCTTTAAGACGGCCAAGATACCACAGAGAAGTCAGAGTGGAGACTAAACAGCAGAAACTGTGGTCAGAAATTTGACATTTGGTTGAACTAAGAAATTATCTTTTTGATCAACATGTACTTTTCTCTGAGATTTATGTTGCCTGGTCTCTGAAAACCATCTTGGCCCTGAGGAAAATACAATAGTTGGTTTAAAAACAGTCACACACACACAACAAAAGAACCATCCTTACAGAGCAGCAGAGGAAGAACCACTTCACTTCCATTCACTCAAGAGTTTGTTGCTTTTGGGCACTATATTCATTAATGTTCAGTCAAGCACAGTTTGGACTGAAATGAAAACTGCACTTTTATTTATGTGTAATCGACAAATAAATAAAAATGTGTGTTGAATTTCTACTTTACAGATTCAGCTTCACATTGTATTAATAAAAATGACAAAACTATTTTACTGCATCTTGTCTTCTATATAAATTAATATAAAACTGAAAACACTGATCATTAGTTTGTCGTTAATTAGTAATAATTTTTACTTCAGTAGTTAGCCTGCGTAACATAACTCCAAAAATCCAAACAAACTAAAAATGTGGAACATTTTTAACGTCAGATAGAAAACCACTAAATAATTAAGATTTGGTTATTTTTCATAAAAATAACTGTAAACAACAACAAAAAATAATAATAAATACAAACCACTAATAAGAAACTAATGTCATCAGCTCGCAGAAATAAACTGGCTGCTTGGGCCCATTGATGTCAGAGTACACCATCGTTGCGTTTACTTTTAGGGCAAAAAACTCAAGGTTTTATGGCAAATTTTAGATTAAAAGTTTATGAATTACCGGTAGGCCTGTCATGATAACACATTTTGCTGGGCGATTAATCGTCTCAGAAATTATTGCGATAAACGATAATATTGTTTGAAATTTGACAAAATATTAGTAATTATTGTGAAATTTAAGAAGAAATGTTGGTAATTTGTTTTATGTATAGTATCTTTGTTTGACCACTGGATGGCAGTGTAAGACTGTTTGAATCAAAGGATGGATAGTGAAGGAGCGAGCAACGTGTCTCTAATGGGAAGGAAGCCCATAAAACGTGACATGGGCTGTCTCTCATTTCTGTTTTTCAATTCTCAAAATGGTGAACGCTCCATGTGGTTTGAACTCTTTAGCATTTGTCACACAAAGCTTTTAATTAAAAAAAACGTTGGTTACGTATTGTAACCCCAGATTCTATGAGTGTAGCGTAGCCCTTTAACCACGCCTATTGGGTGTGTCCCTGCGCTTCGCGCCAACATTGAAGACCTTTTAGTCCACGCCCACCTGCTGTGGGCCCCACCTATGTCCACTATAAATTCAAGGTGGACTATAGTTCTGCTCCCAAAAGGCAATATTTTTCTTCTGCCAAAAAAGAGCCAGGGAGGCCCAGGGTTAAAGGGCTACGCTACACTCATAGAATCTGGGGTTACAATACGTAACCAACGTTCTATTTCGTGTAGCTCCGCCCTTTAACCACGCCTATTGGGTTAAAGGCGGAGCATGATATGGTCCATGCCTCACTGGGTCTAATTGGAACCATAACACACTCTGTGAGTCGCCAATACCACAATAATTATGAAAAATGCACCATCAGTTGAGAACACCAGGTGCAGCAGGTGAGACAACCTTCCTATTTGACGGCCATGAATAACCGCATATTCATAGTCTGAGTCAATAAAAGACAGAAACCACTGTGTCATCTTAATAAAACTTTTATTGAAGATGAAAACAATTAATCTGCAGCAACCCTGAGAACAGAATGAGTCAGAGAAGAGCTGGAAACATCTCGTAAGTAAAAACGGATGAAAGGAGAGGCTGACGACCAGGAGGCCGCCAAGCAGATGTCCTGCACAGAAACACCTCTGTACAGGGCAGTGGAAGCTGCGATTCCTCTAGTAGAATGAGCTTTAATTCCCTCAGGAGTAGTGCTGGACGATAATTCAATAACAATAAATATCGCGATATGCTTTTATTCAATAACGATGATATGAAGTTTAAGCATATTTTCGATATTTCGATAGGATTTTACAACTTTTCACTGACGTTTTTCTCTTTCTGTTCGGGTTGAAGCGGCAGCGGCTGCTTCAACAACGCGCCCGGACAGAAAAAGCTGTGACACAAAACGTGCGTGGTGACGTCGTTGTTACGCAGCGCTCACTCCAGCAGCAGGCGTTAGCGGTAGCAGGCTAAAAGCTAAGCTAGTCTCCAAAGCGCGTTGTTTTCGCTTCAAAACGAGTCAAACGAGTGCTCATGACCGTCAGAATGTGACTGAACAAAGTTTCACAAGCGAAGAGAAAGCAGACGACATCACTGATGAGAGGAAAGACTAATTCGTCGGTGTGGACGTAGTTCGGTTTTGTTAAACTGCAGGTCTCATCTGCAGCGAGTCCTCGGTTTGTTTATTTTTCAAAACGTGACGGAGAGTCGTTCTAACTAGCGGTGGAAACATCTACTGTACTTGTTTAATCTGAAGAGTTTCCACTCGATAGAATATGATGAGAGTCAGAAGATGAAGAATAAAGTTTGAGCCAACGTTTCCCTGAAACTACGACGTAAACAAACAGCCCCAGCGCGACATGTTTTTTTTTATTGAAAATAAAACAGATTCATCAGAATAAAAAGAAAGAAAAACACTGAATGAAAAGGTGCAGAAAGACGAAAATAGTGTTATAATATCTGCCCCTTGTTTAAAAAATACAAAATAACTACAAACAACAACCTTCACTTCACCTGCACCACACCTTCCCAACAACTTTGATTTAATCATCTTTTAAAACATATAAATAGTTTTATAAATGTTTATGATGATATCAAGTCAACACAATCCTGTTTCCTGATTTACAACTCAGCTCCTTCACACTAGTTCTAAATGAAGATTTTACAAACATTTACATTCCCTTCAGGGTTTAATAACTTTTTAAACAAAATGTAATTGAATATTTGGGGGTAATATTTTTTTTAGTTTTATATATGACTTGTAAAATACTATGTTCAACCAAATCATAACATTTTAATAATTTCAATTGATGAAATAATATATTTGTTGGGTGACCATAGCACTTCCTAATAATAATTCTTACAGCTCTTTTTAGTAAAATAAAAATAGGATTTGTAAAAGTTTTGCATGCTTTTCCCCAAACTTCAATACAACAGATTAAATATGGAACAATCATTACATTATACAATATATTCAAAACTTTGTCATTCAAAAACTATTTTACTTTATACAATAATGTAATTGATTTTGTTATTTTTATTCTGACCCGACAGAATTATTGGGTTGAGAATTTTATGTTTATTTGATGGTGATTTCCATCTTTTTGGAGGCTAAATACAAATACAAGGTGAACATCAATTTATTTGTATAGTTTATAGGTTTTTTTAGGCTTTTATATTGTTTATATCGATATCGAATTATATCGATATCGACCGAAATTAAGAACTATATCGTGATAAAAATTTTGGCCATATCGTCCAGCCCTACTCAGGAGGCTCGAGACCCGCAGAGCTGTAGGCCTGAGCAATAGCTTCACACAACCAGTGTGACAGCCGCTGAGAAGTCAGAGGTTGACCTATAGACTGACCTCTAAAATGAACAAAAAGCTTATCAGACTTTCGTATTGCGGCAGTGCGAGCCACATAACACTTTAGTGTTCGTACTGGGCAAAGCAAATGAAGACGTTCATCCTCTGCACGGGGGGCCAACGCATACCCGAAGGGGAGACGGTTGAACTCGTAACTGACCCCTTGGAACGCAAATCTGAGGAACTTCCGGTGTTTGGTTACTATGGGAACGTGGAAGTAGGCGTCGCGGAGGTCGATGCTCACTAACCAGTCCCCCCTCGACACGAATTCGAGGACACGTTTTGTTGTCAACATGTGGAAGGATCGAGTCATGATGTGTCTGTTGAGAATCGATAAATCTAAAATCGGTCTCAAACCTCCTGACTTCTTGGGGACGAGGAAATATTTTGAATAAAACCCCGTCCTCTCTTCGTTGGGAGGAACTCCGGAAATGACGTGTTTTGTCAATAGTTCCTGAAGTTCCGACTGAAGCGCTAACCCCTGCTCTGTGGAGGTTAGCTTTGTTTGTAGCACCCCGTTGAATTTGGGTGGTGCTCCCGCAAACTGCAGGGAATAGCCCTGGCAGATTACTCGTTTTAGCCATTTGTTTAGCGAGCAAAGCTGGAGCCACTCTGCACTGTGGTCTGACAGCGGAGCTGCTTGTCTGTCCTGATTCATGAGAAGAGATAATCTGGCCTCGACCGCCACCAAGCGGACAGAGTCCGCGTCGGTCCATGGGAGGCCCTCTGAGAAAGGGGCGTTCACCGAGCACCGCGTCACAGCTGCTGCTCGGCTCTTCGTTTGAACCCGGCAGACGAGACAAACGTCTTCTTTTGAACGATTTGCTGTCTGCGCTCACCTCGGGATGACTGAGAGGAGTAAACTTAAAAGTCCTGGTCTGATCAAATGATCCAACGCCAGGCTCATGGTTTTTAACACGGTTTAAGAGAACGGCGGTGTCTCTGACTCTCGTGTGTGATGCGCTGCTCTTTGATCGCTGACACCTGGAGGAGCTGGCCCCCACACTCGAGTGGGGAGGCGGGGCTGGGGAGGTCACAGAGAGGTCTGTGCCTGCACCTGTCAGCCGGCCTGTTGTTTGAAGTTTACAGATACTCACGTCTTGTGCAGGATCGCTGGGTAGTTTAGTACCAGGCACAAAAAACTTTTGTGGAGATGTGCTCACATACCTTGAACAAGGATGTAACGAGTCTAAATGAAAAACACTGCTTTTCACAACAGATTCTTTATTTAAACCCAAAAAACCATCAGTGCACACACCTCCTGCGCCCCATCATTTTTTATAATGGTTTCTCTTAAAGTCCTGGTGGCCAGTCCATGGCTGATGACGGCCCCTGGCCCGAGGCGCCCCAGGCCTCTGGAAGGACTGAGCAGGGTGACTTCTCGGTGGAGCTGGAGGTGGCGGCGCCGAGAAGGTCGAGGTGGGTGCAAAGCGGCGCTGTTGCTGGCGGAAGCCTCTGCCCTGTTCATGCACGCGGATGGGGCCGGGCGCAGAGCGGGGTCCTGGTCTGGGCGCCGCAGTGTGCTTTCTCACCTGCTCCAACGCCTCTGAAGAGGAGCGCAGCTGCTCAAAGACCGAGCGGTAGTGCTCGCCGAAGAGCCCCTCGCTCGATATTGGCCCCCCCAGCAGATCTTTCTTGAGCTCATCTGGGATGGAGGATGAAAGTCCCAGCCACAGCTTCCGCTGGAGGAGTGTCGCCCATGCAGAGATGCGGGAGACGCACATTGCCTGAACGGCGCATAAGTTGGTAATGACGTCCACCGCGTCTCCGACCGTGGCGTCAGGTGAAGTCCGTCCGATGCTGAGCGCTAAAAGCGCAATGTTGTTCGAGGCCGCGCCGATCTGGGCTGCACACTGGTGAATGCGGTCCTGAGTTTTTGCAGCAAGCAGGTCGCCAGGTGCTGGTGGAAAAATCCGTTTCCCAACGTGCTTGGACGCACGGATCCCAAATACCGCCGAGAGGCTCGGTTCGAGCGGCGGCACCGCGGGAAAGTCCTGAGCCGTGAGCCCGCGCACTCTGGTGATGGACGCAGATGAAGCCACCGGTGCCCTCAGCCTGAGGGGGTCTTTAAAAGCACCCTGCAGGAGGGAAATCACGTCCGGAAGGTCTGGCCAGACTGGCTCTGCTGCGCCGCCATGCTTCGGTGCGAACTTTCCCGCCAGGAGCGAGGACGTCGCTGCCGTGGTGCTTTCAGGCACCGACATGCCACACACATCCGCGGCCCACCTGATGATCTCGGGGAGGACGCTGAGGAGGGAGGAGTGGCTGCCCTGCGCCCCCGGGGTCTCAGACGGGGGGGGAGGTGAGTCCACTGGTGCTGGTGAGGATGCTGTTGATGAAGGCATGGAGGGCGACGGTTCCGGTCCAACTGGTGCGTGGTCCGGGACGTGCGCGCCGGATGGTTCGGCTCCCATTGGAGACAGGGCCGGTCCCGCGCTTCCCTGAGGACAGGGCGGGACGCGGCAGCTAGTACTCTCCTGGGGATGGAGAAAAGGCGAGGCTGGCTCCGAGCCTCCAACGGAGGGAGGACNTGAATTGCGCATAAGTTGGTAATGACGTCCACCGCGTCTCCGACCGTGGCGTCAGGTGAAGTCCGTCCGATGCTGAGCGCTAAAAGCGCAATGTTGTTCGAGGCCGCGCCGATCTGGGCTGCACACTGGTGAATGCGGTCCTGAGTTTTTGCAGCAAGCAGGTCGCCAGGTGCTGGTGGAAAAATCCGTTTCCCAACGTGCTTGGACGCACGGATCCCAAATACCGCCGAGAGGCTCGGTTCGAGCGGCGGCACCGCGGGAAAGTCCTGAGCCGTGAGCCCGCGCACTCTGGTGATGGACGCAGATGAAGCCACCGGTGCCCTCAGCCTGAGGGGGTCTTTAAAAGCACCCTGCAGGAGGGAAATCACGTCCGGCAGGTCTGGCCAGACTGGCTCTGCTGCGCCGCCATGCTTCGGTGCGAACTTTCCCGCCAGGAGCGAGGACGTCGCTGCCGTGGTGCTTTCAGGCACCGACATGCCACACACATCCGCGGCCCACCTGATGATCTCGGGGAGGACGCTGAGGAGGGAGGAGTGGCTGCCCTGCGCCCCCGGGGTCTCAGACGGGGGGGGAGGTGAGTCCACTGGTGCTGGTGAGGATGCTGTTGATGAAGGCAGGGAGGGCGACGGTTCCGGTCCAACTGGTGCGTGGTCCGGGACGTGCGCGCCGGATGGTTCGGCTCCCATTGGAGACAGGGCCGGTCCCGCGCTTCCCTGAGGACAGGGCGGGACACGGCAGCTAGTACTCTCCTGGGGATGGAGAAAAGGCGAGGCTGGCTCCGAGCCTCCAACGGAGGGAGGACCGCCGCCACTAGCTGTCTCTGAGCCGCAGGCTATTTCGGCTAGGTCATTTAGCCAACCTGCTTCCTCCGCCGGCTGGTGCTGCTCCTGGACTCCGAGGGTGAAGAGGTCCACTCGGCGCTGCCTTTCCTCCGCCGGCAGACGGAGGCACGCAAGGCAGGAGCAATGGGGCTCCATCGCCTGCTGCGCGTGCACCGGTCCATTGCACATCTCGCACATCTTGTGCAGGTCGGAGGACAGGATGAAGCCCTTGCCGTGGCATGCTGGGCAGTATTTAAATGAAGGTGTAGACATCTTTCTTCGTCGTTGGTTTGAAGAAAAATCGGGAGCAGAACTATAGTCCACCTTGAATTTATAGTGGACATAGGTGGGGCCCACAGCAGGTGGGCGTGGACTAAAAGGTCTTCAATGTTGGCGCGAAGCGCAGGGACACACACAATAGGCGTGGTTAAAGGGCGGAGCTACACGAAATAGAATCAGCCAACAAGTTCTCAAATTCTTTTTGCAGAGAAAAACAAGTTTTTAAACTATGGCAAGGGTTTCAACCATGAATTCTGGAGCTTCAACAAGACAAAGGTTTTTTTCCCCCCGAGGTCGGCCTGTTAGCTTAGATCGTAGCTTGGCTTCTCAGCTCAGCTGCTTTTAACGATCCAAAAACATGATATTGGACGGTTAAAACAGATTTTAAAGAGAAAAGAGAAAGGGAGTGGGTCAGTGAGGAGCACCGGAGTTGAGCTTTTTGTCATCCAGTGTTTTCAGTAGAAAGAGAGAGACAGGTAGAAACAATAAAACCGATAAATGAAAATGATCTACTTCATTTTAATTTATCATGCGATTAATTGATTTATTGTGTATCGCAACAGGCCTATTAAGCAACAAACAGCAAAACTGTGCATCGACTTCACTTCTAAAGGAGAGTTCAAGCCAAATGTTCCTCGTTTCTCCTAAATTGTTTCCCTATTTTTTTGTTTTATACGGTAGTCATTTACAGTATTTATGCTCGTTCTTCAACACAAAGAGTTTCATGGAGAAGTGAGAGCAGACACACAGACAAAGCAATGTTTCTTCTCAACAAACCCTCTTTTCTTTACTCCCACACCAAGTTCACACAAACACACTGAGCAACTGTCCTGACAACAACTCTGCTGTGCTTTGCAGACAAAGACGGGTGGACAGCTGTAATGAAGTTACATCCAAGTCTATTTTCTGCAGCTCACCACTCAGAGGCATGAGCAGTAACACAATTCGGATGCAACACTACAAACTTCACGCATCAACCACAGTGTTGGTGTACAAATGTCAGTAAGCATGTTTATCTAACCCTACCTGCACAGCTTACACAATGGAAAACAAGGACCAGTGGACTGCTAACAATGACACCAGATGTTTGAGATGAAACCAACCGCCCTTGAATGGTTAAGTCTTCTTTATTGTGTGCACACAGAAGAAAACTGAGTAAATAAACTATCTGTTGGGTGTAAAACCAGGCACGTTAATCAGCAGAGGTGACGGGGCAAAGTTCAGGGACTGCTCTCAACCACAATGCAAAGTTTGTGTAGCTGCTGCAATGAGGCAAAGCTTTCAAACCTAATAAATATTCTGCCAATCATCTGCCAACAGCAGCTGGGGCCGACTCACGCGAGGTATCTAACAGGGATCTTTGGCTCCCAAGACAAAGTTTGAGTGGCAGAATGACAGGCTGCAGCCGTGGAGTAACTGTTATCTGAAAGCTTGGCTATCAGGTGTAATCTAAGAGGTAGCAGACATAAAAGAATGTGTGGAACTCTCCTGCTTGTCTGAAGGCAAATTGCGAACTTGATTCCATTAAAGCTGCCGTGTAAGCTCTAAAAGTCCAGCCAAAGCAGTAACTGCCAATATAATATATATCTGTGCAAACGAGAGGGGGGGAGGAGTGGTAGAAATGATTTCCCACACTCCTGAGCCTCAATGACACAGACGTGCGGTTTTATCACATGTTCACACTGATGCATCACTTTGAACAAGCGGTTACGAGTCAGCATGTTTCAGGGGTACACGCACGAGTCCAAATGCACACTAAGATGGCAAAAATAAAACAAGAACAGAAACCAGACATGTTTTCCAATGACTTCCTCATAGTTCCTGTGAAAAATACCACAAGCCTATTTCCTTTATGATCACGTTTCCTAAAACGTCTGAGATCTGCTTACATGTGCCGTCCACAGTAAATGTTTCATTTCATTCAAGTTTATTTGAACAAGGACAGCACAATAAACAATGTTACATGTTAAAAACGAAGCAACCGTTGTCTTGTACACAGGATTTCTAGCCATAGGCTAATTTGCAAACCCAGTCCTTGGTTGGACTTTTATATAAAAACAGCTAAAATAAAATTAAAATTTAATTAAGATTAAACAGTTCCCTATATAAAAACATCTAAAAAAAATAAAAATTTAATGAAGTTTAAATGGCTTAAACAGTTCCCTCACACACACACAGCTGCTCCTCTGTCCCTATAGGATTCAGTGTTCACAGATTTGGTTTTGTTTCAACCATTTTTTCACCTGGGAATTAAAACCTCTAAGATCAGTCAATGTTTTTATTGCTGATGGTAAACTGTTCCAGATATGAGGACCTTTAAATGAGAAGGAGCATTGACCAAATGATGTTTTGTATTTTGTAGGTTTACAGTCTCCATCAACTGCACCTCTTGTTGCAACTCCTGAGCTGCTGACTTTTAAAATCATTCTGCTCACCAGTTCAGGGACAAGACCATTAATACATTTAAAAGTTAATTTTAAACAAGAAAATTTTAAAAAATTGTCAAAGCTTAATAGGTTATATTTATCAAGTATTTTACAGTGGTGCCACTTCAGTGGTTTTTGGTCTAGAACCAACACTTTATTTGGTAGAGCTGAAACGTCTGTTGACTTTTCAAAATTTTTCTGATTTATTTATCATTTTATTATTAAGCAAATTGTTACACGTTTTAAATAAGCAATAAAATAAGTACAAAACGACTGTATTTTTCAGCCTATAAGTTCGTTTTTTGCATAATTTACATTAGGGATGCACCGATAAATCGGCCGGCCGATCGATAGGCTCCGATTTCCTTAATTTGGGGAGATCGGTGATTGGCCGATCTTTAAATGAGAAGCCGATTTTATCTACCGATTTTATCTGCCTCAGCAAAGGTTGGAAAATCCTGAAAATTTAGGGTGCATTTTGACCTTTTAACACCTGAAAATCGGTATCGGCCAAAATCGGAATCGGCAGGTCAGACTTTCTAAAAATCGGTAATCGGTGATCGGCCAGAAAATTGAAATCGGTGCACCCCTAATTTACATGCCCTGAGACTTAAACACTGAAATGGCGTATATATGGATTTTTCCCACATTTATAAACCAAATTTTGCCTGAGATTTGACCGTTTTCATTCATTCTGTCTGAAAATATTGAACACTACCATTTTCAGCTGCTAGATGGCACTCGAGCAGTATGGCATGCCGTTGTGTCATGTAATAGGTAAACGTGGCTATTAATGACACAATCGGCTTGCATTAGCCTAGCACCTTCGTCCAGCTCGCATGGAGCAACCATCAAATCAGCTTAATTTTGCTGTGCCACCCTGGCAAAATGCAGCTAATTTGACCATTGAAGTGCATTTATCAAGCAAATTCAACTGAGACACACATTTGCTATAAGGTCGAGCAAACACAATTGTTTTTAGGTTGTTATCTTATTACATTTTGAAGAAATACGCAGCGTTCCTCCTTCCCGATTTCCTCCCTGTCTGCGTGCTCCCGGAGCACCGAGGCAGTGAATGCTTTTGAAATACAGCTAATTTGACCATTAAAGTGATTTATTAAGGAAAATTAAACTGAGACGCACCTTTACTATAAAGTCGAGCAAACAAATAATTGTTTTTAAGTGTTAGTCTTGTTAAATTCTTGTTAAAGTCCTCCCATGCACGCTCCTGCGGCCGCCATTTGGCAACCAATACATTTTTGGTACAACACCGCCCCACATTTCCGGGTTGTCAGTGGTGATACATAAAGGCTTAGTTATACTTGCGCTTTGGTCCGCAGGCTGGAGCGCGTGCGCCGCGCCGCGCGTGCACCGAGCAGTGCGGCGAAATGCGTTTACAGTTTCGCCACTGTGTTTATGGTTGACGCACGGCGGCGCATGGCAAAGTGCTGTTCTTTTACAGACCAGCAGGAGGCAGTACCCTCTAAAACCTGTGCATATGTTGCAAGAAAGGTGTAGAAGAAGAAATCTACCGTAGAAGAAGAACTGTTTGAAATCACACAACAAAAACAAATAGCTTTCCGCTCGCGTGCTGAACTGTTGTCTTTATTTGCGGTTTTAATGCATGGAGTCAGCGGAGGAGAAAGCGATCACGTGACTTTTGGCGAAAAAACAAAAGAAAAGTCCGACTCCAGATCAGGAACGAAGGAGAATTTAATACATTTTGTGTCACAAAACATTCCTCCATGCGTCGCGACTCCGTCTCCACGACCACAGCGGCGCAAACAGCTGCAGGCTCCGGCGTGAAGAGGGTGAAGGCTGTCGGGTGTGGACCTGTCAATCAAATCGTAGCGCCCATGGCGCGCGCATAGGCTTGCGGAGTTTCAAAAATTCAGAGGTGCACGACACGCGCTAATCCCACGCGCGGGGCCAACGCGCAAGGGCGGTGACTGCGATATTGCGTCACTTTTCGCGTGCGCGCTGCGCGTCGACTATAAATCTAGCTTAACAAACATGACACATCAGCGGTGACGCATAATAGATGCGACTTATATGGCAAAGCGGCATATTTATGGATTTCTCCAATAGACTGTATGCCACGGGGGGTTGTGACATACTTCCGGTAAAATGTAACCCACATCCGCCACTTCCGGTTCCCATCCACCTCTGTTGTTGTTAGCGTTAGCTCCTAGTAGCAGACCATAACAACGACCCGAAACGGGAAGCGGCTGCGCGCTACCGGCACTACACGTGAGTACCGTGGTGTCCACCCACCGGTGGGAACAGCTGTTCCGAGGGGGGGTTTCGGCAAAAATTTATCGCGGCTATCCGTAGGGGGAACGTCGCCATAATTTTATATGGATTTATATGTGTATAGAGTTATTATTGGTGTGTATGCAGATGTTTTATTAATTGTATTTAGCCATTTATGTTTGTGTCTTTCCCGCTAACCGGAAGTGTGCCGTCTGTGCAATGACTGTGGAGGTGCTGGAACAGAAGTCCGTGGCATATAGTCTATTAATAGAAATATTCGGACTGATGAGACTATGACTCATAGGGCGGTGCGACATGTACAGCAGAAATTACGGTAAATATGTCCCATTATCCAGTAGCTTGTAAGGCACCTAAAAAAGGTAGTATCTCACTGGGCTGACTTTTATCGACTTGGTGGCAATGCAAACTCAAATCAAAATTGCATAAAATAAGTAGATTTTCAATTGCAGCCTCATTGAATTCTGAGTATTTGCAATCAAAAGACAAGAGAGCAGTGCATCTGCCTTTTATTTGGTTGCCGACCTCTGTTCACAATCTACCCACATTTATGATTTAATCCAATGGAACACATTTTAGAAATGAAGCCCGGTAGATTTTAACCTGCCTTTTTTTTATCATCTTGGTTAGACTTGAACATGTTTTACATCAAAGAGCTCTTAGGCAGGGGTCAAAATACAGCTCTTATAGTCTTGAAGAAATTAAGAACTCCCAGGAATTTTTCAAGACATCCTAGAAAATCGTGCACAAAATATGTTTGCCACTTAGTTACCAGCATTCACAGCCGAGTGAGATACTTCCATAAGAAGGAATAGCTCTCAGTAGTTGTGTTCTGAAGGGTTTTATCAGTCTGTCACATGGTTGTGGAGGATGTTTGGTTCGCTCTTCTCTGCAAAGCTACTCAATTTCAATGAAGTTTGCCAGTATTTCATTCACTTAAGGTTCCATAAAATGTCCTGTTGTGTTTGGAATCATTTTCCTGTTGTGTAATCCAGGGTTCAGCAGCTGCACCTGGTTACCAAATTGCATTGTTGTTGCTCGCTGGTAGTGTATATATAAAGAGTGACAGCATGTCATGTCACTTCCTGTTTCCTCACTTCCTCTGGCAGACTGAGAGACCTGTTTGAAAGGATTTTTAGACTTTCAAAGCTTTCTACACACAATCAGCAGAGAGTTCATTGTGTTCAGTAGTTGTTAGTAAAGCCTCTTTCATTTAACCAAGTTTACAAAGTCATTTTCCAAACTCTTCTTTTGCTGCCAGTTATAAAGCTAAATCGGTTAGCTCAGCGCTACCAACCACACCAGATGCACACCAGAACACAAGCTTTGGACCTATTTACACTTTGAAAAACAAGGTTTGTACTGTTTAACAGGGATGCACGATATGCCGATATATTTAAACTTATTTGGCCAATAACCGATACAAATACTGATATTTTTCCACTAGACTTACTTACAGAGACTACATAGTTTAAATGTTTTGAGAAACTGGTCATGTCCCACATCAAGGCAACCGTCAACATCAACGAGGACCCTCATCAGTATGCATACCGCGAGAACCGATCAACAGAGGACGCCATCTCCTCTGTGGTCCACACTGCTCTCACCCACCTGGATCAGAAGGACTCATACGTGTGTCTGCTCTTTGTGGACTTCACATCTGCCTTCAACACCATGATCCCCCAAACCCTGATAGACAAACTATCTACACTTGGACTAAGTCAAAGTCAAAGTCAAAGTCAACTTTATTGTCAGATCTGCAATATGTACTGTACAGGACATACACAGGACCGAAATTGCGTTTCTCTCAGTCCCTCGGTGCAACAGTAAACATCTAAACATTGAAACACTGAAACATATAATAATAGACATAAGCATAAAATAGTAAAACTAACACTGTCCTGAGTTTTTTTGCATAGTGGTATAAGAGTATGAAAATTTACACCAACTCTAAAACTAAAACATTAAACATTTAATGAACATAATACTGGCCTGAGTTTTTGCATACTAGTATAAAAAAAGAGTATAAAAAGTATAACTAAAATAAACTAAGGGTTTCTAGCATTGACATTTGCAAAGTGGCAAAGCAGCGTATGAGTTAATGTACACAGTATATGTATGAGGTAGTAGTTGATGTTGTTATAGAGGCAAAAAGTGGCATATGCAGTAAGGCACATTGGGCATCCCTAAATAAGACCGTTCAGAGCACACTGTATATGTATCAGCAGTGGTGTAGATATTAGAGTAGTGTAAGCCCCTCCATTTGTAACTGGGTACTAGACTTCTTAACAAACAGACCACAGTCCGTGAAGATCCACAACTTCTCCTCCTCCACCATAACCCTCAGCACTGGCTCTCCCCAAGGATGTGTGCTGAGCCCTCTTCTGTTCACTCTGCTCACATATGATTGTACAGCCACACATCCAGGCTGTCATATTGTTAAGTTTGCAGATGATACAGCGGTGGTGGGATGCATCACAAACAATGATGAGTCCAGCTACAGACAGGAGGTGGAACACCTGGAGAGCTGGTGCAAAGAGAATAATCTTCACATGAATGTGAAGAAGACAAAGGAGATGATTGTGGACTTCAGAAGGAACAAACACACCCATGCCCCACTGAACATAGGTGGATCTGCGGTGGAGGTGGTCTCCAGCTACAAATACTTGGGTGTACACTTGAATGATAACCTCAGCTGGAGCAACAACACCACCAGCCTGATCAAGAAAGGTCATCAGAGACTCTACTTCCTCAGACGGCTGAGACGAGCTGGTCTGAGCAGCCCAGTTCTCACCTCCTTCTACAGGTGTGCAGTGGAGAGCATCCTGTGCTCCAGCATCAACGTGTGGCATGGAGGCTGCACAGTTGCAGAGAGGAAAGCTCTACAGAGAGTGGTGAAGGCTGCACAGAAGTCTGTTGGAGTCAGTCTCCCCACCATCACAGACATTTACACCTCCAGATGCAGGAAAAGAGCCACCTGCATCATGAAAGACCTCACTCACCCAGCACACTCACTCTTTGCCCCACTCCCCTCAGGACGGAGGTTGAGGAGCATCAAATGTAGAACCACTAGACTGAGGAACAGCTTCTACCCTGAGGCTGTTAGACTCATGAATAAATAAATAATAAGAATAAACACTGCAAAATATCACATCATGCTGATGCTGATCTGTTTTCTTGTTGCTGTGTTCATCTGTGTTCATCTGTGACCATCTGCTCATAAAGACTCATGTTCGTGCTGCTGTTTATAATGATGTTTTTCTTTCCACTACATTAGGGCTTAGTGTATTACTAGTTGATGTTTCTCTTAGTTAATTCTAGATGTTATTACTGTTTTTCTCTTGCATTTGTTGTTGGATGTAACTGGGACCCCGTGTACATAATCTCGTTTTCATCACATGTACCACATGCGGTGCAAATGACAATGTAAAGGGGTTAAAGGGGGGGTCAGTTTAATACTGACCTCTTTATCCTTAATTAATCTACTTATTCAGATTGAATAGTAAATTCACGGATTCTCTTCTTTTTCAGTTTATTCAATATTTCTGTGATCTTTATGATGGATAAATAAACAGAGCCATTAAGTGACAAAGACGTTAACTTAGTTTGATATGTCAAAGAGACACTATCATTTATTTAAAATAAATCAACTAAATTAACACCATTACACTTGATTGACATGATTTCACTTTCTTTCAATTCAAATACGTCAGCACACTTAAATTTAACACAACAGACTTAAATATTGGATGTTAACATATTTAGTCTGTGGGCTCTTTTAGCTTAAAAATATAGTTTCCAGCTTAGGTTGAGAGGGAAAAGAAATAGGAGGAAAGAATTAAGAAGAACATTATCCTGAGCATGAGACCAGAGTGACACTTCCCATCAGACTTCTGCTAAAATCCAGGTACGTTTTGTAAACAGCTCCTTTACCTTTTGACGACAGCCCGGTAAGAGGGAAGACACCAGCCTTCAGATGCACAGAGTCCTTTAGTCTCAGCACGTCCAAAACTGGTTTTAGTTTACGTTTCAACGTCTCCTGGCTTCCGCGTTGGTCATCAGAGAATATGTCAGCTTCAGGCCTCTGACTTCAAGATAAACTTATTCCAGGAGGGAATAAACAAAGTTTTTGAGCTCGGCTTGTTCGAAGTAGACTCATAACAGCCTGTTATCAGTCCTTAGCTGAAGACGCCGGTCGTTAGCTCTTGACCACACGTGTCCAGCTCTTGGGAAAGTTCACATCTCTTTGGAAGTTCCCAGCAACTCTCTGAAGCGTTTCAGCACAGCTTAGACTAGTACTTAAGGAAGGACCAGTCGAGGAGTTCATTTGTCTTATCAAACCCAAGGTTAACAAGCAGCAGCAGAGGGAGATTTGTTTAGGAACAGACAGAGAAAGCTGGAGCCTTGTTCAATGAAAAACAACTGATTAAACTGTCTTCTTATTTCTAAACAGAACAGTCGGGTCTCTGTGACCCGATATTTCCCTTTAACACAGCAGTGGACACAGTTTAACTCTCACAGAATAACACAGCTTAAAAGCACCATCATGAGAATGACAAAAGTTATTCTTTTGATCACATTAGGATCAAATCAAAGATAGAAATAGTCTCTTTTGGTGACTATATTTATCAGATTATAGCTAAATGAATGATTTTGTAGTAAATGTCTTGCTTCACTGAGAGGTCAGTAAAGGTCATCACTGGACAGTTCAAAAGTACACAGGTGTCTTAAAAGTGGACAAGGTCATGTCCACTACATCTCCCCCCTTTTGGAAGCCATCGCCAGTCCTTGGGGATGGGGTCCAACACGAAAGGAAACCTTGAACTGTCTTTGATCTTGAAGTAATCCAGCAAGTGGAAAAGAAAAATCAAAAATTATAATCCCATAAAGTTTTGGAAATTTCATACTGTTCGGAGGTAATCCCATTGCGAAAAGCTTTTAATCCTTTGGAAAACAAAGTCTGTTAACTCTTGGAAAACAAAGTCTGTGATCCCTTGGAAAGCAAAGTCTTACACTCCACAGCGGTAATTCCACAGCAGTAATTCCACCACGATTAGAGTTGGTGATTTCATCAGCAACAATTGTTTTCATAATCAGCATGTAGAGGGGATCCCTCGATTGACGCAGAGGAGGCGACCCTTGGATGGAGGTTGAAGACCAAGCGTTGGAGCTGCAGGTCCCACATCGAAGGTTGTTGGCTGGTTGGTTTCCAGTCAGTGCCACTCTGGTTCTATGTGTCATGCAATTATGTGGTTTTAGGTGGGCTTATGATTGGGATTTTACATTAGGCCCTACCTATATGCACCTGGTATGTAAGCTATCATGGTTTAGATCAGCTATAATTACCAATTAAGGGGTGGATCAATTCTGTAAATTAGATATAGGGATCTATACCTATAGAATTTTGGAGGGCTTCTGTAACGAAGGCCTCTAATTCCAAACTATTCCTCCATTCATTACTTAGTTTAGGTTAAACTAAAGTAGAAAAATGAAATATAGTTTGATCTAAATGTCTGTTGTCTTTTAGACGAACGACGTAGGATTTGGTGTACCTAATAAATTTTGAAGTCTATGGCGAGACTCATCAAAATGAATAGATAATCTAGAATAGAAACGATCGAATCGGTTCAATTTAGAAATCGTGAGGCCAGTGTAGTTTATGGTACCTTGAGTAGCTTTAAACTACATTGACTCTTCAACGGTTGAGATTTAACAAAACGAACTGCATGTTGGCATAGTTAAATCCATATCATTCATTAACCCATGTTAATACAAAACCTTTTTGGCTGGGAGTGTTCAGAACCAAAACAATATCTCAACTAATGACAACAGTAATGACTAAACAACAAGGAAACAAACGTTTCACTGCTTCGACACACTCCTGTCGTCAGATTCCAAAGTGCAACACACAAGAAAACAGGTCTCAACTTTATGACCGAGGTCAACTTAAATCTTGTGGATTTAAATGGTTGTTAAGATTAGTTTTTGTTGTGGGTGTTGGACTTAGCGTTTCTAAGTTCAAGTTGGACAATGCGACTTATAGGGTGGGAAATATGGTAGTTTAAACCTGATTAGTTTATTTACTAACTTGTGTTTGGACGACCTTATTATCCCATGAAGTCGGTGAGTTTGTGAGATCTTTGTCTTTTGTGGAGTCATTGAACGCCTTGTAAGGTTTGATCTGATTTCGATGTACCCATTTAGCAATTGGCTCTTTGCGGCCTTTGCTGATTTTGATCTCGTAGACGACTGAGGACACTTTGTCTGTTATCAGATGAGGTCCAGTCCACCTGGGCATTAGTTTGCGGGCGAGAGTTCCGGTCCCGGACTCTCCTTTCCCGGTTGCTGGGGCGAACGTATAGTACCAGACTCTGTCTCCCACTTGGAGTTCATTGTGAGAGGCCTTCTGGTCATAGTACGCCTTGCGTCCTTCAGCGGACCTTTCCAGGTTTTTCTGGGCGAAAGCAAAAGTGTTTCTGAGGTGTACATTCAAATCTTTCATGTATTGTTGTGTAGTGTAGGCTGTCGCCATGACGGCGTCGCCTGGTTGGTACAACAGGTGTAGAGGGAGAGTCATTTGTCGACCGGTCATCATCTCGAAGGGAGAGATGCCAGTTGATGTGTGTGGAGTGGCTCTTATGGCCATGAGGACCAGAGGGAGTTTCACATCCCAGTCCTTGTGGTTTGCAGCCACGTATTTCTTCAAAATACTCACCACAGTTCTGTTTGCTCTCTCAACTTGGCCTGAAGCCTGTGGGTGGTAGCCGACATGAAAGTTGGCCTTGACGCCTAGCGTCTTCCACAGTTCTTTCATCACTTCACCTGTGAAGTGTGTACCTTGGTCTGAGTTCACCCGAAGGGGAAGTCCAAACCTTGAGAATATATGATTCATTAACAACATAGCAGTTGTTTGTGCTGTGTCGTTAGGAGCTGGTAGGCATTCTACCCATTTGGTAAATGCACAGGTTACCGTGAGAAAATATTTATTTCCTCTAGAGCTCTTAGTGAGTGGTCCAACCCAGTCGATCTGGAGGTCAGACCATGGGAATGCAATGCCTCTGCTTTGCAGTGGTGCTCTGTGAAGTGGTCTGGTTGGCTGAAACTGGCCACAGACCACGCACCCTTCAATGTAGTCCTTGACATCCTTTTTCATTCCAGGCCAATAGGCAATTTGTTTTAATGCCGTCAGCGTGGCTTTATCTCCTTTGTGTCCTGCGGACGGGAGATCATGGGCATGAACTAACATCACCCCCCTTTGGTCATGGGGAACCACGAACACAGGTGAGGACGTTGGTCCATGAGCGAAAGTCAGGATGCCCTTGAGTAGTTTAAGCTGTTTGCGCAGCTGATAAAGGACTTTAAGGTCTGGATCGGAATCCAGTTCGTCTTTAGACGGAGTGTTCTTGTCCGGATCAGTCAGATACAGTATCATGGAGTTGATAGCAGGATCCGACTTCTGAAGTTGGATGATGTCAGGGTCAGTCAGTGCGG
Source organism: Garcialebias charrua (assembly GCA_038048925.1). Classification (NCBI taxonomy): domain Eukaryota; kingdom Metazoa; phylum Chordata; class Actinopteri; order Cyprinodontiformes; family Rivulidae; genus Garcialebias; species Garcialebias charrua. The sequence goes on from JBBPBX010038373.1 coordinate 28,261, forward strand.
GTCGTACGGAGACTGCGTTGTCAGCAGGTTTGTCCGCGGCCTGTGCACGTGTGACTGCCATAACTCTGACTGAAGGTTGTGTTGGCAGAGTCTCGATTAACCAGGAGGGGTCGAAGGACCATAGAGGACCTTCGTCGGCTCCTTCTTTGGCTAAGGAGTCTGCAATGTCATTGTAGTGTTTGTCATCGCCAGGGACTCTAGAATGCCCTGGAACCTTCTTCCAGTAGATCTGTAAGTCATGTGATGTCACCAAGTGATCACACGCTATGAAAAGCTCTTTGTGTTTGACCACTTTTCTGTCGCTTGTTAGGAAACCGTTCTGTTTCCACACAGCGAGGTGACAAGCGAAACTCAAACGAGCATAGTTAGAGTCAGTGCAGATGACTAGCGTCTTGATGGAGCGTTCTACTACAATCTGGAGAGCTATTAGGATTCCTGCAATCTCAGCATACTGAGAAGTCTGAGATCCTAATTTGTAGCTGAAAGTTATCTGCTCTTGGCCTTGGAGGAGGACCCCTCCAACACCTGCTCTGCAGATCTTGTCGCGGAGGAATGAAGATCCATCCACGTACAATGTTGTCATATCTTTGCAGATATTGTCATCAAAGAAGTGGTGATTCGGGTCTTCAGTTACTGGGGTTTTTACCTCAACCGGCGGCTGGGTGGCTGGTACATCTTGTGTACACTTCTGGCAGATTGCCAAGTCCGTCCCCAGATGAGACTTCTTGTTCTGACCATAACGGATGTCTAGGTTAAAACTTTGAAGTGCCATGAGCCACGTTGCAACACGTGAGTTTGTCACCACACCATCTCTGATGCGTTCACTGTTAAGGAAGGTCACTGGCTGGTGTTGTGTTTCCACAATGATTTTCTGCCCACCAATGTAGCTGGAGAAATGTTTAACTGCCCACACTGTGGTCAGTAAAGCTTTCTCACAGTCTGAGAATCTCAATTCGGGGCCTGCCATCGTTTTGCTGGCGTAGGCTACTACACGTTTGTCTCTGTCGTGTATCTGGTATAGACCTGCACTTATGCAATGAGCTGAGAAGCCCACTTCCAAGTAAAACTCTTTGTTGTAGTCCGGGTAGACTAAACAAGGGGCTGACTTGATCCTGTTTATAAGAGCGTCCATAGCCTGCTGCTGTTTGTCAGTCCAGACAAATGGAACGTCTTTCTTAAGGAGTTCAGTCAGTGGCTTTGCAAGGTCTGCATAGTTCTCTATGAACTGGTTCGAGTAGTTACACACGCCAAGAAAACTTTGTAGTTCTTTGAGACTGGTGGGGACTTTGAGATTGTCAAGGCCTTGGGTGCGAGTCAGCTGTGGTTGTACTCCGTCTGGACCTACAAGTAGGCCAACGTAGTCCACCTTGGTTCTGCACCACTGGCACTTCGACAGTGATATTTTAGCACCAGCAGTTGTTAGCTGATTCAGAACGTGGTCGATCTCAGCCAAATGTGAGTCCAGTGTTGGCTGCCTCAAAAGGACATCGTCCACGTAGATCAGTGTTCCACGCTCGTGGGCGTCTGGACATGCTTTGTTCAAGAAGATGTTGAACTCTGCAGGTGAGTTAGCGTAGCCAAAGGGACACCTGTTAAAGGTGTATTGACGGCCACCAAAAGTGAAAGCTAGTTTGTACTGGTCCTCGGCGCGCACAGGGATGGTCCAAAAACCAGAGGCGACGTCGAGGGTCGAGAAGTACTTACCATTGGTGACCTTGGGCAGTTCCTGTTGGAGTTGCGTCATAGGCCATCTGGATAAGGGAACTTGTTTGTTTAGCTTTCGGTAGTCTATAGTGAGTCTCCACTTACCATTTGGTTTTAACACCGGCCATAAAGGCGCAGAGTAAGTGCTGTTACAGTATCGGATGATACCTTTTCCTAACAGGTCAGCAATGATTTCCCTGATAGGTTGATGTGCTGCCAGAGGAATCTTGTATTGTCTGACAAATGCAGGTGGAGCATCAGGCGGGGTTGGAATGCTCACTGTGTGGAGCGTGGTCAACCCACAATCCATCGAGTCAGTTGAGAATGATTTTTCATATTTTAGCAGAACTTTGCGAAGTTTGTCCCTGTCTTCATCAGTTTCCAAGGCGTCGGCCTGAGCGACCACCTGGTCTATCTGTGAAGCAAATGAGAGCGGTTCTTGTTCTCTGGGGAGCTCCAGTGAGTCCC
>JBBPBX010038374.1:0-30430 GCA_038048925.1 Garcialebias charrua
GTCCTGGGTTCTCGGGTTTCTCAGCCAAGTGTCAGAACTCAAAGAGGAACGTTACCTGAGCAGGTGAGAGGAGTTGGAAGGTCTGGAAGGGCAGGTAGGCCATCAGGTTTCCGGTGTCCCTGATGAGCGACTGGTAACCAGTGGTGATGTTGGTGGAGGACAGAAGCACGCTGTACCACGAGCCAAAGGCCTCCTGCTGGGCCAGGTTCATGCTGCCCAAGTTCCTGTTGATGACGTCCCGCCTGAGACCAAAACACATGAGGTCTTTAATCTCAGGTGACATCACAACGGCTGACAGAAAATAAGAGAATCACTCAAATGTCCGTTCACTGAACGATGAAGCTCGTTTTTACAGATTTAAACGAACAGTTTGACCGTGAGGGCGAGAACGTCATCAGCCTCTTCTGGATGGTCGTCACAGATGAGAGGACCAGAACGGACATTTCCTGTTTCTCTTGAGCATGGAGCAAAAATCTTACAAAAAAACAAAAACCTTTTCCTCAGAACTGGAAACATTTGGGCTCAACTCAAAAATGTGAATAAACCAAACTGTAATCATTTATTCATTTAATAATCAGGTTTCAACTGTGATTTCTATTTTAACCCTTCGACAAACCACATTTATTTTCTGTCAAAGCCTTACTGGTAGATGTGTGAACACAAAATCTGCAACTTGCATCCATTTTACAAACGTTTAGTTCAGATGCTCTGTGGTTGAACGAAGCATTGTCACATGACGTCATGCAGAACTTCAGGTACAAGGTGATGATCAAAACTCTCTGCTCATCGTAGGATGACGTTTGTCTGAAACTCTGGTATGACAGCTGTTGTGTATTCTTATACATTTAGTTTAATCACATCAACATCTTAGGACCTTACCAGGGAGGCTTAAGCCTCCCTGGTAAGGTCTATTCAGGGGTTCTGGAGAGGAGGGTCCGTCGGATAGTCGAACCTCGGATTCAGGAGGAGCAATGTGGTTTTCGTGCTGGTCGTGGAACACTGGACCAGCTCTACACCCTCAGCAGGGTCCTGGAGGGTGCGTGGGAGTTTGCCCAACCAGTTTACATGTGCTTTGTGGACTTGGAAAAGGCATTCGACCGCGTCCCTCGGGGGGTTCTGTGGGGGGTACTCCGGGAGTATGGGGTACCAGGCCCATTGATATGGGCTGTTAGGTCCCTGTACGACCGGTGTCAGAGCTTGGTCCGCATTGCCGGCAGTAAGTCAGGCTCGTTTCCAGTGAGAGTTGGACTCCGCCAAGGTTGCCCTTTGTCACCGATTCTGTTCATAACTTTTATGGACAGAATTTCTAGGCGCAGCCAAGGTGTTGAGAGGATCCGTTTTGGTGGCCTTAGAATCGCTTCTCTGTTTTTTGCAGATGATGTGGTCCTATTGGCTTCATCAGATCGTGATCTACAGCTTTCGCTGGAGCGGTTTGCAGCCGAGTGTGATGCGGCCGGGATGAGGATCAGTTCCTCCAAATCCGAGGCCATGGTCTTGAGCCGGAAAAGGGTAGCATGCCTTCTCCGGGTCGGGGAGGAGGTCCTGCCCCAAGTGGAGGAGTTTAAGTATCTCGGGGTCTTGTTCACGAATGAGGGAAAACTGGAGCGTGAGATCGATAGGCGGATAGGTGCAGCATCCGCAGTGAAGCGGGCGCTGTACCGGTCTGTCGTGGTGAAGAGAGAGCTGAGTCGAAAGGCAAAGCTCTCAATTTACCGATCGATCTACGTTCCCACCCTCATCTATGGTCATGAGCTTTGGGTTGTGACCGAAAGAACGAGATCTCGGATACAAGCGGCTGAAATGAGTTTTCTCCGCAGGGTGTCTGGACTCTCCCTTAGAGATAGGGTGAGAAGCTCAGTCATCCGGGAGGGACTCGGAGTAGAGCCGCTGCTTCTCCACATCGAGAGGAGCCAGTTGAGGTGGCTCGGGCATCTGGTTAGGATGCCTCCTGGACGCCTCCCTGGTGAGGTGTTCCGGGCATGTCCCACCGGGAGGAGACCCAGAGGAAGACCCAGGACACGCTGGAGGGACTATGTTTCTCGGCTGGCCTGGGAACGCCTTGGGATTCCCCCAGAGGAGCTGCTCCAAGTGGCTGGGGAGAGGGAAGTCTGGGCCTCCCTACTTAGGCTGCTACCCCCGCGACCCGACCCCGGATAAGCGGATGAAAATGGATGGATGGATGGATGGAAGGACTTCAACATCTTTAATCACATCAACATATTTAATCACATCAACATCTTACCCGCTTCGGATGTTATCAACCATAAAATGGCCCCTATCAATTATTATCATCCCCATACGTAGCCGTCAGACTGCCCCTCCTCTACCTCCTAGCAGGTTTAAAGGTACGTTGTCACCGTTACAAGCGATGACAGCAGGCTCTGTCTTTAGCTACGTGTTAAAGTTTAGAGTAAAGCCTCTGGCGTTAGATTTAGGGTCTTGGTTAGATTTAGGGTCTTGGTTAGGTATAAGGTTGGTCCTCTGGGTCAGGTTTAAGGTTAGGTTTAGGAAAACAGTTACATAAGCTGAAAAAAACAAAAATGCTATACTTCCGGGTTTACAGAAACACGCTGCCTACTCACAGCGATAATAACGCTGATAACGTTTTTTTCCAACATGCTAGAAGGTAGATTGGACAGTTTCACCGATACATATGGGGATGATAACAGTTGATAGCGCCCATAAAATGGACGGACAACGTCCAAACCCGCTGAACATCTTCAACAGGATCTTTTCAGATAAAAATCTGGTCAAGGGACAAGCTTCCTTCACTTCTATAAACAATGCATGAGCTGGTGACATCATGACATGATGACATCACTTCTCAGTGTCCGACACCAGAGACATGATCAAAACACAATGTGTGTGTGTTACTCTGCTAGTGCACAATGTGTGTGTGTTAATCTGCTCGTGCACAATGTGTGTTTGTTACCCTGCTTGTGCACAATGTGTGTGTGTTACCCTGCTCGTGCACAGTGTGTATTTGTTACTCTGCTCGTGCACAATGTGTGTGTGTGTTACTCTGCTCGTGCACAATGTGTGTGTGTTACTCTGCTTGTGCACAATGTGTGTTTGTTACTCTGCTCGTGCATAATGTGTGCGTGTTACTGTGCTCATGCACAATGTGTGTTTCTTACTCTGTTGCTTGTGCACAATGTGTGTGTGTTACTCTGCTCGTGCACAATGTGTGTTTGTTACTCTGCGCGTGCACAATGTGTGTTTGTTACTCTGCTCGTGTACAATGTGTGTGTGTATGTGTGTTACTCTGCTCATGCATAATGTGTTTGTGTTACTCTGCTTGTGCACAATGTGTGTTTGTTACTCTGCTCTTTTACAATGTGTGTGTTACGCTGCTTGTGCACAATGTGTGTGTGTGTGTGTGTGTGTTACTCTGCTCGTGCATAATGTGTTTGTGTTACTCTGCTTGTGCACAATGTGTGTGTTTTACTCTGCTCGTGCACAATGTGTGTGTGTGTTACGCTGCTTGTGCACGATGTGTGTGTGTTACTCTGCTCATGCACAATGTGTGTGTGATACACTACAGCTGCAGCCAGGGTTTTATTGGAGTAAATAAAAAGGAGTTGTGTTAACCAAACAAACTCCTTTTTATTTACTCCAATAAAAGACAAACGTAAAAAAACTTGTACCAGGTGGGAAGCGAACCCGCTTCCCCGGGTCAAGATAAAAGAGTGTAATAGCCGAGCGCAATCCCTCTGAGCCACAGCGGCAGATTGGTTTTTTAGGAGTCCACTTTGCCTATAAAGCAATCACCCCTCTTAACATTCTAGCTACGCAAAGGAGTTAGAGATTATTAGTTATATTTTAAAACCCTGGCTGCGCGCAAGAGTTAGACAATATTAGTTATATTTTAATGACATTCAGGTCGCGCTGAAAGGCGGAAATGGGTGCGCGCTTCGTGTTATTTACGTTCTAACATAAGCTGATACATAAGCTGATTTGTAATCAGTTATTAACAAAAATTTAACTCAGAAAAACTAATTCAGCTAACAATTTTTTTAGGGGTTTCTGTAGTTAAATTTTAATGAAATTCAGCCCTCGCGCTGAGGTTGTTGTTAGAACGAGTCCAGCCCCTGCTGCAAACAACAAATCAAATGTGAGCAGTAAATGACGTCAAACTGGGCCGGGGGAGCCCGGCCCGATCAGAACCACGGTGGAGATGGTTCCAAAACGAGGGCGGACCCGGGGAAAAAAAGGAAAATGCGAACACGCCGAACCCGGGTTAGAAGGCGGGGCGGGGCGGCCCGGGCCATTGAGGGACGGTCAATGCGAAAACGGCTACAGACCCACCATCATTCTTACCCTGACTCACTCAAAGACATACAATAACGACACATTCCATTCATACTCCCGATACACACTCTATACTCCCCAGGTCCAAGACATGTACCTGCCTCCTACATGGGGCAGCCCACGCCCAAATCCAGGAGGTAGGCCCATTCATTCTGGGGCGGAGAAGAGACGACATCCAAGATCCGACCTAACCCACGCCCAGCCGACAGGACACGACAGGTTTTGTCAGACCGGGACTTAAGACTGCCCCCTCTTTGATACAGCTGGGGCTGCTCGGTGTCGCGCTCCTACAACGTGGCCCCCTAGTGAGGTGTGCCCTTGCCTGCCGGCACACTTGGTGCCCTTGGTGTCAGGAGCTGGGCGCTTGGGTGTGTGTTGGCTCGGCCTGGTGGCTGCCTGGTGGGGCTCGGGTCCTCTGGTCCTGTTGGGCCTGGGCCTGGGCCTGAGGGGTGTGCGTCCTCGGTTCCCGGGCCTTGGTGCCTAAGCCTGGGGCTACGTCGGTGCAGCGGGTTCTGGCGGGGCCTGTGAGTATGTTGCTGTTGGCCCCGGGGTGTCATTGTGTGTAGTCGCTGGTGGGGCTCTTCCGGTTTTCCCCTATGGTCGAATTTGGGGGGTGGGTGAGTGGTTCGTTCTGTTTGGGTGGCCTTGGGGGCTCCGCTCTTGGTCCCTCTTGGGGTCTTGGGCTCTGGTCCTCCCTTTGTCTGCCTCAGGTCTTGGGGGTCGGGTCTCTGATACTTTGCGGTCACTATTGAATGCTCTGTTAGAGAAGCATATACACTTATGCATGCTCACAACCACACACGGATAGATGCAGGGATGTATATGAGGCATAGCATGTAGATATGTAGATGGGTATATGACTGCATTTGCATGTATATGTATGTATGCATATACTGTATATGTAGGTATAGGTATATATATTTATAGAAAACTACTGCTAAGCCATGAATATTCTAAGTATTTTATACGTATGTGTTTACTTGCTGTGTTCTGTCATTTTCTTTGCAGGTTTGCGGACAGCGGTCGGGTGTGTTTGCGTTGTGCTCTCTTTGTGTATATTTATTACATTTTGTGGTCTTACTTTCCTTCTTTCCTTTCTTTCTATCCTATAAAAAATCATAATGGTGTGAAGAGGCCGGCTGTTAGGTGAGAAGGGAGGCCATCTATAAAAGGAAAAAATAAAAAATAAAAAATAAGTAAAGTACAGTTCCCTCAAATGATTGGGGCAGCTGAAGATTAATCCATGGGGGCCAAGGCCACCATTGGCCACCCCCTGACTCCACCGGTCCACCAGGTAGTGGATAAAATTACTGCCTCGGACAAGCAAAATAAATAAATAAATAAATAAAAACTACTTCTGTTGTTAAAAGAGTATAACTCATACCCACTACGTGACTATGTTGCACAAAAAACATAACGTTTAATTCCAGACAAACACTTGTCTCACAAAGTGCAAACATTCGCTGTTCACATCCTTCACTTGCTTATAAAAGGTGGACATCTGGTGTTTTTAAAGACTGAACATGACCATTGTAAAAATATTTCTGGATGTTTAGTGACCACACTGGTCTATTTGTCACTTTGACTATAATTTTGACACCAAAACATAAAGTAATTAGGATAAAGTGACATTTACACTGCCATCTGGGAGGAGACTGAGGAGTCTCCAGGCTCGAACCAGTAGACTGAGAGACAGCTCTGTTCATCAGGCAGTCAGAATGCTAAACACTCTGCCTGCTCTGCCTCCCCTCCCATTTGAACTGCCTTAACACTAAAACTTTCTCACACATTACCACACAACACAAAGATTTTAACACTGGACTCTGTGTCATCAAACGGGTTATTCACTAAACTCTCGGTCATGTGCTCATTCAGTTTGCACTACTTCTCATATTTGCACTAATGTTTGTATTACATTACTGCCTATAGTCATACTACTGTTTACATTCACTGTTTACATTTATTACTACTGTTTACATTTACACTACTTTTATATCTACACTACTGCTGATACATATACAGTATTCTCTGACTAGCCTTATTTAAGGATGCCCAATGTGCCTTACTGCATATGCCACTTTGCCTCTATACCAACATCAACTACCTCATACATATACTGTGTACATTAACTCATATGCTGCTTTGCCACTCTTTGCAAATGTCAATGCTAGAACCTTCAGTTTATTTTATAGATATACTTTTTATACTTTTTATACTACTATGCAAAAACTCAGGACAGTATTACACTTTTATTATTTCATTTTATGCTTATGTTCATTAAATGTTTAGTGTTTTAGTGTTGGTGTAAATTTTCATACTTTTATACTACTATGCAAAAACTCAGGACAGTGTTACACTTTTACTATTTTATGCTTATGTTTATTAAATGTTTCAGTGTTTTAGTGTTTAAATGGTTACTGTTGCACCGAGGGACTGAGAGAAACGCAATTTCAATCCTGTGTATGTCCTGTACATATTGCAGTTCTGACAATAAAGTTGACTTTGACTTTGATTTATAAATGAACGTCTTCAGTATTTCACATAAAAGCAGGTATTTGTAAAGTTGAGGGTAAAGATCCTGGCAACTGGACAAAGCAATTTTATCCATGACCAGGCACAACGGTTGAGCCAGGGTGTGACCGATGGTGGCCTTGGCCACTACAGATTCATTTTCAGCCACCCCAGTCTTTGAGGAAGCTGTATTAAAAAAGATAAAAACTAAAAAGCATAGTTTCCTCAGAAGATTGGAGTGACTGGGTAACATGCATATTTATGGTGGTGGCCATACTTGATTTTGACATGGCAACCCAAATTTAATAATGACCATTCTTACATCAAAGTCAAAGTCAAAAGTCAAAGTCAAATTTATTGTCAGAACTGCAATATGTACAGATTCAAGATTCAAGTTCCTTTATTATCCCCGAGGGGCAATTAGATTTGCAGTCAATAGGTGTGCACAGATTCATACATACATATGCACTTACACACACATACACATATAAACACAAGACAATAAAACATTAAAATAACAGTGTTAAAATTAGTGTGCATTAAGAAACCTGATTGCTACTGGGATAAAAGAGTTTTTAAATCTGTTCGTTCTACATTTGGGTTGCAGAAACCTGCGTCCAGATGGGAGCAACCTGAGCTCGTCATGGACCGAAATTGCGTTTCTCTCAGTCCCTCGGTGCAACAGTAACCATCTAAACACTAAACACTAAAACATTTAATAAACATAAGCATAAAATAGTAAAAGTGTAACACTGTCCTGAGTTTTTTCATAATAGTATAAAAGTATGAAAATTTACACCAACACTGAAACACCAAACACCCCTAAAACACCAAACACCCAATGAACATAAGCATAAAATGAAATAATAAAAGTGTAATACTGTCCTGAGTTTTTGCATAGTAGTATAAAAAGTATATCTATAAAATAAACTGAAGGTTCTAGCATTGACATTTGCAAAGAGTGGCACAGCAGCATATAAGTTAATGTACACAGTATATGTATGAGGTATTTGATGTTGGTATATAGGCAAAGTGGCATATGCAGTGAGGCACATAAGGCACATTTGGCATCCTTAGATAAGGCTAGTCAGAGAATGCTGTATATGTATCTGCAGTAGTGTAGATAAAAGTAGTGTAAATGTAAACAGTAGTAATAAATGTAAAGCAGTAGTAATAAATGTAAACCGTATTAATAAATGTAAACAGTGAATGTAAACAGTAGTATGACTATAGGCAGTAATGTAATACAAACATTAGTGCAAATATGAGAAGTAGTGCAAACTGAATGAGCACATGACCGAGAGTTTAGTGAATAACCCGTTTGATGACACAGAGTCCAGTGTTAAAAACTTTGTGTTGAGTGGTAATGTGTGAGAAAGTTTTTTGTGTTAAGGCAGTTCAAATGGGAGGGGAGGCAGAGCAGGCAGAGTGTTTAGCATTCTGACTGCCTGATGAACAGAGCTGTCTCTCAGTCTGCTGGTTCGAGCCTGGAGACTCCTCAGTCTCCTCCCTGATGGCAGCAGTCTAAAGCGGCTGTGTAGTGGGTGTGTGGGATCACCTGCCATGCAGTGGGCTTTCCGAGTGAGGCGTTTGCTGTGTAGATACAGCCACAAAAAAAGGGAAGTTGGATCGTTCCTTATTTTTTTAAGTTAACCAGTTCACAACTAGCACTTTGAGATTTTCATTAATGAAAAGTGCATTATAAATTGAATTTATTATTATTATTATTACAACTTTACATATTTGGCGGCAGCCATATTGGATTTGGAGATCTCAATCTAATTTTCAAAAGGAACCTTTCTTACGCCTAGATGTTTCCATACACCAAAATTTTATCGTCCCCCCTCAGCAACAACTGAGGCTCTGTCCTCCCTGACAGAATTCCTAGGAAATTTAAAATTCTAAGATATTTTTTGGCAGGTGATTTCAACAATGACTGTGATAAGTCAACCCCCCTCTGTGATAAATTCAAGGAATGTTGCCTATCACTCAATCTAACCCAATTTATTGACTTTCCCAATAGACCAAACAAAAACTGTCCTAAAAAAATCTTCCATCTTAGACCTGTTTCTAACAAATATGCCTCACAAATTCCCTGGTACAGGTGTATTGGCCGACATTTTGAGTTATCATTGTGTGATAGCGGCTCTCAAAGATATACATAGTTCCCATGTGACGTCACATCAGTCTTACTTCCGGGTGGACCCTCATTTTGAAAGTCAGAACAGGGGACAGCGCGGTCTAATGGATGTTCATTTTTCACGTTTTTTTTGTGTTAATTTCTAATTAATTGCAATGGTTACTTCGTGTTGTGTCAGTGGGTGTTCCAGTCGGGTAGACGTTTGGGCAACGCGCAGGTTTCACTTAATCAAAAAAAAAGTAAACGTGAAGGATTTATCTCATCGGAGAAGCTGACTGCAGCCCTCCTCTCTCTGAGTCTGGCTCGGATCTGCTCTGGAAGACGTCGTCCTTTTGGCCGGTAAACAAAATATTCTACATAAATCATTTTGTGAAACTATGTCAGAACAATGTTAGAGTACAACTGTCTGTGTGTTAGAGCTGGGTTTTTTTTTTTTCATTATTTAGCAAACCGTCTTGCATGCTGTTAGCTTAGCATCTCGCTAACGCGACAATGGCCTCCTCACGGTCCACCGGGACCGGCGGGGAGACCGTCCCAGTTGGAGAAGGAGGACGGGAGCCAAGTCGTGCGGGCGACGCGTCGGTCCCATGGGACGTGCCCCCGCGGCCGCGACGGATCCACGCCGTCCGACCTGAGCTGGAGGGACCCTCCGCTCCAGATGCTAACAACATGCTAACTTCCAACACGGTAACACTCAAAGTGCTGGTTCTGGTCTGTGTTCAGCTTGGACTGTTTGTTGGCTGTGTGTTATTTTAGTTAAACCTTTTTTTAGCTGGTTAGATCTGATTGAGACAGTTTACACATCTTTTTTGGATTTAAAGCTGTGAAGCTCTGCTGTGAAGCCGGTGTGCGCTCGCTCCTTGTAATAATTAAATAATTAATGATATCGGAGTAACTACTTTGTGACAAGTTGTCTGATTCGTCTGCCATGATTTCTTTCTCAAACTCATTTAACTCCGACCACTGCCAGTTTGCTATTGTTCCTTGGTAAAGCTGTGGTAGCTCGTGTTTTTGTCCGTATAATTTGCTCTGCTAGTTCGCCATCTTGCCTTCTTCTGCCTTCAGATGTGGTGCGAAAACCGGTTTGCGCAATACTGGGGGCGTGTCTGGGAACTATGTATACTCAGAAAGATAAATAAAGTCTCTTTTAAATTAAATGGTAAATGGTAAATGGAGCTTATTTATATATAGCGCTTTCTAGCCCCCTGTGAGGAGCCCCAAAGCGCTTTACAATACCAACCATCCACCCATTCATACATACATTCATACACCGGTAGCGGCAGACTGCCATGCAAGGCGCCATCCAGACCTACCGGGAGCAACTCGGGGTTAAGTGTCTTGCCCAAGGACACAACGACACATGGTGTGGGGAACCGGGATTTGAACCTCCAACCTTCCGATAGGGGGACGACTGCCATTACCACTACGCCACAGCCGTAGTGGTAAAAATTAAAATAATAATCGGTTTATTGTGCTCTTGTGTTATTTATGTGCTTTGACAAGACATGCTACAATGAGAGGGCTTACCAGGACTTTATTACTGCAGTTTCTCTTTTAGTATAAAATGTTTATGCATAAACGGACGACACAACAGTGGTAGGTCTCATCAGCAACAACGATGAGACGGACTACAGGAACGAGGTGAGCCGCCTGGCCTTGTGGTACGGACACAACAATCTCACTCTCAACGTGGAGAAGACAAAGGAGATTGTCGTGGACTTCAGGAAGAGGGATGCACAACATGCCCCTCTGACCATCAACAGCACCGCAGTGGAGAGAGTGGACAGCACCAAGTTCCTGGGAGTGCACGTCTCAAAGGACCTGTCCTGGAGCAGGAACACTGCAGCACTGGCCAAGAAGGCTCACCAGCGCCTCTACTTTCTCCGCAAGCTGAAAAGGGCTGGAGCTTCAACCCCCATCATGTGCACCTTCTACAGGGGAGCCATAGAAAGTGTCCTGACAAGCTGCATCACGGTGTGGTTTGGTGCATGCACTGCATCCTGCCGCAAGAGCCTCCAGCGCATCGTGAAAGCAGCTGAGAAGATCGTCGGCACCTCCTTGCCCTCACTGCAGGACTTACACAGCAAACGCCTCACTCGGAAAGCCCACTGCATGGCAGGTGATCCCACACACCCACTACACAGCCGCTTTAGACTGCTGCCATCAGGGAGGAGACTGAGGAGTCTCCAGGCTCGAACCAGCAGACTGAGAGACAGCTCTGTTCATCAGGCAGTCAGAATGCTAAACACTCTGCCTGCTCTGCCTCCCCTCCCATTTGAACTGCCTTAACACAAAAAACTTTCTCACACATTATCACTCAACACAAAGATTTTAACACTGGACTCTGTGTCATCAAACGGGTTATTCACTAAACTCTCGGTCATGTGCTCATTCAGTTTGCACTACTTCTCATATTTGCACTAATGTTTGTATTACATTACTGCCTATAGTCATACTACTGTTTACATTCACTGTTTACATTTATTAATACTGTTTACATTTATTACTACTGTTTACATTTACACTACTTTTATCTACACTACTGCAGATACATATACAGCATTCTCTGACTAGCCTTATCTAAGGATGCCAAATGTGCCTTATGTGCCTTACTTCATATGCCACTTTGCCTCTATACCAACATCAACTACCTCATACATATACTGTGTACATTAACTTATATGCTGCTGTGCCACTCTTTGCAAATGTCAACGCTAGAAACTTCAGTTTATTTTATAGATATACGTTTTATACTTTTTATACTACTATGCAAAAACTCAGGACAGTATTACACTTTTATTATTTCATTTTATGCTTATGTTCATTGGGTGTTTGGTGTTTCAGTGTTGGTGTAAATTTTCATACTTTTATACTATTATGAAAAAACTCAGGACAGTGTTACACTTTTACTATTTTATGCTTATGTTTATTAAATGTTTTAGTGTTTAGATGGTTACTGTTGCACCGAGGGACTGAGAGAAACGCAATTTCGGTCCTGTGTATGTCCTGTACATATTGCAGTTCTGACAATAAAGTTGACTTTGACTTTGATAAAATAACTGCTCAAACCATGTCAGTGAGATTGCATGTTTTACATGAAGTATAAATCCACCCAGCTGATCCATAAGGAAAAACTTTGAGATGCAGAAGAGCAGAACAGTAATATTTTATCTGGTTATATACATTTGTAAAATGTAGGATATTTTTTTGGTACATTGTTATTTATCTTTTCAGAAATGTTCCAGGCTCCAACATCTCTCCACTCGCTGTTCAATTGAAACCAGTGTCTTTTTTCAGTTATACTGTTAGATTAATATTTCCATTGGAGGATTAATATAAATACATGTACCTTTCTAGCAGTAATACCGTAATTTCTGGACTATAAGCCGCTACTTTTTTCACAGGCTTTGAACACTGCAATGTATACAGTGCTGTGGCTAATTTATGGATTTTATTTATGGCTTCCTTCGATAGAGAACTTTACTAATTGGCTTTTCTGTGTATGGGAAGGTTCCTGTAAAGTGCTCTGAGACAACTTTGTTGCAATATGGCGCTATACAAATAAACTAAATTGAACTGAATTTATTTTGTTTTTTGATGGGCTAACGAGCTTCATGCCGCCAAAACATTTAGCCTCGTCACACCCGGATGCTCACAGAGCTGCCCAATACATGTCTCTCTTGGGAGATGGGTCCTCCTGACTCAATGAGACTACCTGTACACATTAGGGCTGGGCGATATCTCAATACAGGTGGTCCCCGACTTACGAGCGAGTTCCGTTCGTATGAGGTGCTCGTTACACGAAAATTTGTATGTCGGAACCTGAAACACGTGTCGCTCGTAAGTCCGGATTTTCGGTCGTAAGTCGGAAAATGTATGCTAGCGCTACTACGAACACCCATTTTTCAACACAAACGTACATACTAGTTCATAAACATGCTCAGAACTTTGTTTACAAATGGTTAGCTAACACAATTTCATCTAAAAACACATACCAGTGCTGTATTTTCTGTATGTTCTGTACAACTTTACTGTTCGTTAGTCAGCTCGTAAGTCCGGAACTTTGTATGTCGATGGGGGTCGTAAGTCAGGGACCACCTGTATTTAAAAAAAAAAATGCGATACAAGTTGAGACTATCTCGATACAAACGATATAGTTTTATACTTGAAAATCCTCCTGCTGCCTTCTTTTTCCCACTCGCCCCACTCCTTCTCCCTCACTGAACACAAACCTCAGCGACACCCTCTTTCCTACCTTCAGGAGTTGAGCGGAGATGTTTAGCACAACAAGTAAACATGGCAGATATGAAGAAAATCAAAAAACTGAAGAAAAAAAAACGATGTTCTTTCGGAGTTAGTTTGGATTTAAATTGTCAGATGATGGGCAGAAAAATTATTTCTGTAGACAATGCTGAAAATAGTCCCGACGAAAGGTCGGAACTACAAATCTTTTTCACCATTCAAACAGCAGAGTGGAGCATGAACCGTGAAGCGCAAGCTCCGAGTGTTTTTAGTTTGCTTCCTTAAAACAAACCACAGGTCCAAGCTCATTTAGTAGTGCTAAGCTTTATGAGAGGAGCAGAGAGAGGTGGAGACATTAATAAATTAGCAGTTTATCATATCACTAAAGATACGGTCCTTAGAGGCTAACAAGATGGCTAACGTGTTAGCCGTTTTCTTCCACAGCTGAGACTGACTGTCTTTAGAGATATGATAAACTGCTGATTTATTAATGTCACACTTCCTCTCTCTGCTCCTCTCATAAAGCTCAGCAAGGCTAAATGAGCTCTGACCCGTGGTTTGTTTTAAGGAAGCAAACTAAAAACACTCGGAGCTGTAACTTCACGGTTCTGAGTGGAGACTCACATTACCGCAGTTCACACATGCTGACTAACGTGAAGGCACCTTTCTGTCTTATCAAGACACTCAAAGCTCTTTACACTACAATCTTTGTCCTCATTTACCCATGCATACAGCACTCTACTAGATCTGTACAAGGATCATAAAAATATTGAGATATTAATTTTGGTCCAAATCGCCCAGCCCTAGTACACATAATGGTAAAAAAAAAAAACTGAAATTTACTGAACAGGTCACAGTGAATCAATGAAATGGGGAGGGGAGGAGAGAACCGGGGAGAGGGTGAACCTTTTCATCATAGGTACACTTCAACTGTGAGAAACAAAATGAGGAAATAAATCCAGGAAATCACATTGTAGGATTTTTAAAGAATTTATTTGTAAATTATGATATAAAATAAGTATTTGGTCAATAACAAAAGCTCAACAAAGTATTCTTTGTAACATAACCTTTGTTGGCAATGACAGAGGTCAAACGTTTCCAGTAATTTTCACCAGGTTTGCACACACTGTAACTGATATTTTGGCCCATTCCTCAATGCAGATTTCCTCTAGAGCAGTTATGTTTTGGGGCTGTTGCTGGACAACACAGACTTTCAACTCCCTCCACACATTTTCTATGGGGTTTAGTTATGGAGACTGGCTAGGCCACTCCAGGACCTTGAAATGCTTTTTACAAAGCCACTCCTTGGTTGCCTGAGCAGTGTGTTTGCGATCATTGTCATGCTGGAAGACCCAGCCATGTTCCATCTTCAATACTCTCACTGATGGAAGGTTTTGGATTAAAATCTCACGATGCATGGCTCCGTTCATTCAGCCCGAGATACACTCATGCGTCCTCAGGTACGCCACCATACACGCGCATTTTGTGCGCATGTGTTTTGCTGATATGCTTCAGCATATGTCAGAAACTCAGCTCCTTGTTGTAATATGAGCTGCTGCACATGGAGGGGACTCAACTGAGCTCGCTGATTGGTTACTTGCTGACACGCCTACTGAAATGATTGACAGCCAGCTCATGTAGCGCCTTGAAGACCGCGGCGGTGTTCATGCGGTGTTTCTACTATATATGTTGTAAAAAGTTCTCTCAGAAATAAAAATAATAACAGGGAGTGCTTTTCCTGCAGCACACAGCCCACCAGGGATATTTAAAACATCGCGCACCCAGGTAGGACCTGAATTCATTCATTTCAATCATCGAGTGAACGGAGGAAGAAGCGGTTACTTGACTTTAGGCAAAAAAACAAAAGAAAAGGCCCGATCAGCGATAAAGAAGGGGAATTTATTTAATTTGTGTAACATACAAAACAGTCCGGCGCCGGGGAAGTTTATGTTCAGACACCGCGCATCGCGTATGCGTAGTAAAAAAATACTTTTGCGCGTACGTGCCCTGAGGGGCTACGCGGGGCTACGCTTTTGCCACAGCGTACGTACGCTGCGTATAGGCGTATCGTGAGGACGCATGAGTGTATCTCGGGCTTTAATACGGATCAGTTGTCCTGTCCCCTTTGCACAAAACCTGCCCCAAAGCATGATGTTTACACCCCCATGCTTCACAGTAGGTATGGTGTTCTTGGGATGAAATTTAGCATTCTTCTTCCTCCAAACACAACAAGTTGAGTTTTTGATCAAAAAGTTATTTTTTGATTTTATCTGACCACATGATATTCTCCTAATCCTCTTGTGGATCATCCATATGCTCTCTGGCAAACTTCAGATGGGCCTGGTCAAGTACTAGCTTAAGCAGGGGGACATGCCTGGAACTGCAGGATTTGAGTCCCTCTTGGCGTAGTGTGTAGCCTTTATTACTTTGGTCCCAGCTCTCTGCAGGTCATTCATCAGGTCTTTCCATGTAATTCTGGGATTTTTGCACACCGTTCTCATGATCATTTTTAACTCCACGGGCTGAGATCTTGCATGGGGCCCCAGATCAAGGGAGATTATCAATTGTCTTGTATGTCTTCCATTTTCTTACAATTGCTCCCACAGTTGATTTACTCACACCAACCTGCTTGCCTATTGTAGATTCACTCTTCCCAGCCTGGTGCAGGTCTCCTCCTTGTGTCCTTCGACAGCTCTTTGGTCTTGGCCATGGTTGAGTTTGGAGTCTGACTGTTTGAGGCCGTGGACAAGTGTCTTTTATACAGATAACGAGGTCAAACTGGTCCATTAATACAGGTAACGAGTGGAGGACAGAAGAGCTTCTTAAAGAAAAAGTTACAAGTCTGTGAGAGCCAGAAATATTGCTTGTTTGTTATTGACCAAATACTCATTTTCTGCCATAATTTACAAATAAATTATTTTAAAATCCTACAATGTGATTTCCTGGATTTATTTCCTCGTTTTTTCTCTCATTCTTGAAGTGTACCAATGATGAACGTTACCAACCTCTCTCATCTTTCTATGTTGGAGAACTTGCACAATCAGTGGCTGACTAGATACTTTTTTTGCCCCACTGTATGTACAAAATTATTATTTTAATTTAGTGTTCACGGCTTATATTCGGGTGCGCTCAATAGTCCGAAAATTATGGTGAATGCTGGCCTCAACTTGTGATTGGCTTCAACAGTGAATCACATGTTGTGACACTTGATTTAAAGGTTTAAGTGACTGAGCTATAAGTAATATAGCGTCTTTGTGAAATATAGTTTTAAATATACAGATAACTACTTTTTCTTATGCATAAGACATAAAGTTGAGTTGCTCAAGACTTGTGACAAATAGTGAAACAGAATTCTACCATAACATTTTAGTTATATACCAGGGCTATTCAAGTGGCGGCACACGGGCCATGACTTAAATCCAGCCCACCAGTGAGTTCATAAAAAAATTAATTAATAAATTGTGTTCTGGGTTTGAGTTTTGGGTTCTGGTTATTGCATTTATGATTCAATGTAATAAAACAAACAAATTTAAAAGGTAACAGCTAATTAAAATACTTAGTTTATTTACATATTGACCAATTCAGATCTCTCTTGTAAATGAGTCCCAGAGACTCAATGGGATTAACCTGTCTAAATAAAGGTTGAATGTTGGATGTCCGGCCCCTGAGTTGCTGGCTTTCAGAAACTGTGCCCCCCTGAGCAGTTTAGTTGAATGTTACTATATACGATTAAATCTTATTTCCCAGAACTACATCTCCTGTTTTTTGGGTTGCTGTGACAATCAGCACACCTTCACCAATCTGCTTTATTGGTTTCATTTTATAGCTATGGCTCCATCGTATCAATTTATCCTAGTCGTAAGGTCAGATAGTGCATGTGTGTACCCACGACCAAGATAAGAACATTGATTAAGCAACTTAAATCCAATTTATAAATGTGTGCTGTACATAACTGAATAGATGTTCACAGATGTGAAAATAATGAGTCTGTCTTTCGTACATGCGGATCCTCATGCAGTGTTTACTGGTTCGATTCATGCTTCGCTTTGATTTATGTTCACAGCTACACTATGGAACAAGGAAACTGAAAATCCTGTCAGTCGAGAGGGAATCTGATTTTCATGCTTGACTACAGAGAAGCATGTTTGTCTTAATTTGTGTTCTGTTTCACTGCACTGGATTTCTTGGAAATCATGTTTTTGTACCAGTTACTCAATGATGTCAAGTCCTGGCAAGAAGTAGTTTTACTAGTTTTTTATGACCTATAGGAGCAATACAAATATTATGTGACTGTAGTTTTGCCATCTGTGTTTTATCAATATTCAGTGTTGAGAAGGAGCCATTTTGGTCTATAGATTGTATTTCCTCTGAAACAAAATTAGGCAACCAAGGCTAAACATTCAGTATAGAAAACGTTATTGTTGCTTTTGTTCTAGACAACTAGTGTTTAAGACAAGTATGTAATCTCAACATTTTTATCCAATTTGTTGAAAGTATTAAAACGTATTTTTGTTACATGTTTGATTCATCAAATTAAGGCACCATTCCAATATTATTAGTGTTAACAGTGCTGGCAAGGGGTGCACTGATTGCAGTTTTCTAGCCAATCACCGATTTCTAAAAAGCCTGACCTGCCGATTCCGATTTTTGCCGATACCGATTTTGTTTTATAAGTAACACTGTCAGGTGTCAGGTCACAATGTACCTTAAATTTTACAATATTATTTTATTGAAAAACATACCCTTGAACAATATCCAAAACAATACAAACTTGTTTTAACTGGCCATGAGGTAGTGCTCTGAAATATAAATGAAGTTTAGACAGTTGTTAAAATTACGCAAAATCGGTGAATTCGGTTTCTCATGTAAGTATCGGCCAATCTCCGATTTCCCCAAATTAAGGAAATCTGGGCCGCTTTATCACTGCTGGCGGTATTTGCTTCAGTTTTAATGAGAAGGTAAACTTTTTTTTTATCTCTAGCATTTAAACATAAATTACTAAACCTTATTATTTAAGAAAACAAAACAAATGTATTAGTGCTAGTTTTAATGCCAAGAAATTAAAATGTTAGACAACACGATGAATTCATCTTGGGTGGCTCCAATACTTTGTAGAAAAAAAAAAACCAACTGAATTGTTATCCACAAATTTGAAGAGGTTTTACTTAAAATGTCAATCTTAAATTTTTATACTATTAATTTCTGTTTAATTTAGTTCAAAGTATTGCAAAAATTTAGATTTCATATTTTTTACGTATAGACTGAATTCAACAGACTTCAATGAATCTTCAGTTTTTATCCTTATTTATTTGTCTAGTTGTGTTTTTCCATGTGTAGAAAAATATATTTTATATAATTTAATGCTCTGAAGTGCAGTTTTATTATAGTATTAACACTCTGCATAGTAAAAGATAAATATGTTTTACTGTAGCTTACCATAGCCATAACCATAACTTAAAGCTTGATAAACAGATCAGTTCTGTTGTCAAAACCAGCTTCTTTCAGCTCCGTCTGCTCTCTAAAGTAGAGTCACTCCTCAGCCGTAGTGATCTGGAGAAAGCCATCCATGCCTTTGTGACCTCCAGACTTGACTATTGTAATGCTTTGTATGTTGGTATTAATCAATCCTCCATCTCCCGTTTACAGCTTGTACAGAACTCTGCCGCCCGCTTTTTGACCAACACACGAAAATATGAACACATCACTCCTGTCCTGTCCTCTCTACACTGGCTCCCGGTTCAGTTCAGGATACAGTTCAAGCTGCTCCTGTTTGTTTTCAAAGCTCTGAATGGACTTGCACCTCTCTACATCTCAGAACTTTTGAAAGTCCATCAGCCCGGCAGAGATTTACGCTCTGCCAGTCAACACCTGCTGGAGGTGCCTCGCTCAAGGTACAAACAATGGGGAGACCGGTCATTTTCTGTTGCCGGCCCAAAAGCCTGGAACAGTCTCCCCCTTGAGCTGCGTGCCACCTCTGATCTGACTCTGTTCAAAACCAGACTGAAGACCCACTTGTTCAAAAAAGCTTTCAGTGTGTAACTTTTATTACTTTTGGTATTTTAGTATGTAGCATTTTTATTTCCACTGCCTCCTTTTATTGCTGTTGCTTTTATTTCTATTTTCACTGATTTATTGTACCGGTTTTTATATTTTCTGTCCTGTTAAGCACCTTGGTCAATGGAAGGCTTTGTAGGAAGGTGCTCTACAAATAAAGTTTATTATTATTATTATTAGTTGTGTTTTTCCATGTGTAGAAAAATATCTTTTTTATAATTTAATGCTCTGAAGTGCAGTTTTATTAAAGTATTAACACTCTGCGTAGTAAAAGATGAATATGTTTTACTGTAACTTACCATAACCCTTTTTGAATTGGAAGAAGTGGGACTCAAAACGAGTTGACCAAATAAAACAAGATACCGTACATGTACCGTATGATCTACAAAAATGTCTGATTACAAATCTGCATACGAGATATTTGACATAAACAATCAGTCTATTTGCACGATATTGGATTTTTGGTCGATATCTGATATTCCAATTTGTTAAAACTTATTTGGCCGATAACCAATACCAATACAGTTTTTTTTCCCTTAGACCTACTAACAGAGACTACATCGCTTTCTCTGCTGTGGAATTAAAATACTACATTGTTCTGCATGGTATTTGTCAATTTGTTCTGCTACCAAATGCAGATGCCAAAAAGGGGGCTGAAAATGACGTAACACTTCAACTTGGATTATGTTTAATGTCAAATTTATTCATGACATTTACTCTCTCTAACACAATGACAACACTCGAACAGTGCAAATTTGTAAAATTTCCAAAATCTAAACTCAACCTGTTCACAGGCGACAAGTGAAAGTGCATAAGTAGTAGTGCATTAATAGATAAACTTGACAGGTTCTTAAATTAAAAATTAACTTAAAACAGAAGCCTTTTATATCGGTGAGTTATTTTGATGGATTGGCCGATGTCTGATATTTAACTTTATTGTTATTATCAGCCGATACCGATACCATACAGATAATATTGTGCATCCCTAGTCTATAGGCTACATTTGTAATCTTGTAAAAAGTTAAATATTGTGCCGTGGCTTCAAAGATTGGCTGAAACTTACTTTGTACTTAGTTTAAAGGGGACCACATTTAGGTCTTTAAAATTTTTATGTTATGTCTGTGTGCTATCTTGACAATATTAATTCATTTTAATACACAAAATAATTCTTAGATAATCAATTATACCCTTTTTAATTCTGCCATTTTTAACTTTCGTTTTGAACGACCGGTTTCTGATACAAGTTCTGAAGTCCACGCCCTTCAACGATCTGTTTACGCCCTCTGTAACAGCCAGTATCTGTAATGTGTTGTTGTTTTAAAATTAGCTCTTTTTTATTACTCATTTGACTTACTGTTAGTGCTAGCTTAAGATAACTTACCGAAACCCGTCTGAGCGCGCCGCAATTTGCTGCTCCTTTTAGCATGAGACCACCCGAATCCGATGCTAATGTTAGCTTGTTCCTCTTCCGGTGTTCGCCAGCTCCGCTCGTTGCACGCGGCGATTTTGGGAGTTATCGCTGTTCCAGTCAAGACAACACAAAGTTCACCAAGTGTCTCCCGTAAATTAATCCGTAAGGAGAAGGTCCTCGCTGCTGCGAGGCTGCTGCGAGGCTGAAATGAGGCTGTACAGTTGAAGCTCCGCTCCATCGCGCCAGAAGAGGGTCCCGTTGCCGCCGGTCCCTACGCCGGGGGTCCGCTCGTTTAATTTTTGCCGGCTGCGCGTTGGGAGCGATCGCAAATACACTAAAAATTGAACTAAAACATAAAAATAACAATTATACTTTATTTATAAAGCCATTTAAAAAAAACCACAGCTGCAACAAAGTGCTGTACACATGAAATTAAGAACATATAAACAAAAGATGAGATGAAATCATGAAAAACAACAGTCATGTGTTTAATACAGAAGTGGGTTGAGCCTAACCAGGGGTTGCTAGGTGAGGGGCTGGACTCAGGTTGGGGTGGGTTGTGGCAGATTGGCTGCGGTTTGTGACGTCACAAACCGCAGGAAGTGAGAAACGAACCGTTTGTATCACAGACAAATAAATCTACTTAGAGTAAATAAACCACTGGGTGCATTTCTTTGGCCTTAGGACTGTTTTTTTATGAAGTACATACCCAAAGTTGAGTAAAAAAAACATTAAAAAGTGAATTTTGCATGTGTGGTCCCCTTTAAATAATAATAATAATAATAATTAATTCAATTTATAACGCACTTTTCATTACTGAAAATCTCAAAGTGCTACACATATATTGAATGCTACACACATTCATAAACCGGTAGCGGCAGACTACCATGCAAGGTGCTTTCCAGTCCTACCGGGAGCAACTCAGGGTTAAGTGTCTTGCCCAAGGACACAACGACACATGGTGCGGGTCCCGGGAGTCGAACCACCAACTTTCCGATCGGGAGACGACTGCCATTACCACTACACCACGGCCGCCCCACACCACGGCCGCCCCACACCACGGCCGGCCCTAAATGAAACTTTACTCAACATAACTTTAGTAATTGACTTCAGCTTTGAATTAGCACACGATGACTGTCAGCTATCTTCATTCTCATTGCTCTTTCTGAGGATAAGCTGCTTCATCTGTTTTTGTTCCATTGTCAAGAGTGTTCATTCACCTACTGAAACAGAGAGAGACAGGAAGTCTAAACAGAGGTGAGGTTGTGATGGAGGGAGTGATGAATGAGCCGAGTGATGGACCATTGAGATTATCAGGAGACAAGAGGGCAGAGTGATCTGCTGGGAGACAGAGTGAGAAAAATGTTGGCTTCATGAAGAGAACAAACTAGTTTTGGCTCCTCTCTGGGTCTACGTGGTGACTTCTGTCATCACTATTTTCTCTCAGGATATTTGTTGCACATTTTCTTGCTCTCGCTTCGTGTTTTGACCAACAACAAAAAAGGTCCCATAAAGATGTCTGTTTACCTGAATAGGAAATTTCATAATTTCCCTTTCCAATACATTAGAGCCTTTCATCTTATATTTGTCATCCATTTAGGTACAACTGAGCAGAATATTTTAAACAATTTGACCTCAGAGGACAGTTCATATGCCGACGTCAGGCTGAAATGAACACTGTTGTGCATTGTAGACATAGAAACCTGGCAGAGCGGTACCCAGCTGTGACAGCCGTGAAGCCCAGCAGACTTAACACAGTTTGCTTCAGGACAGATGAAACAATCAGTCCAGAGAGTGGTTGCATTTTCAACACCTGGGCCTCACCACTGTGTGTGGTTTTGCTAATGTCGCACGTAAGAAAGAAAAGCTTTCCAGCATTAATAATTTTAACAGATGCTTTCACAAATGCTACATCTACATTTTATTTTGTTGTACATCTGCATGGGTTGTTGTGGGGTTCAGATGAAATGTTAACTTGAACATTCTGAATCCAATTTCATGTTGAGTTAATTTAGTTAATGTTAACCTGCGCTGCCACTTTCAGAGTCCGCAGAGCCATAGCCGCATGGTGCGGTTTGGCCTAGTATAGACTCCGTAGATTCTTGTTGTAGAAACATCCATCCATCCATTATATTTGATCAATTTCTTCCACTTTGGGTCACGGGGGTCGCCGGTGCCCATGTCCAGCAGTCACTGTGCGAGGAGCGGGGTACACCCTGGACAGGTCGCAAGTCCATCACAGGGACACATAGAAACGAACAACCATTCTCTCTCACTCACACCTAAGGACAATTTAGTTACCAGTCAGCCTAACATGCATGTTTTTGGTCTGTGGGAGGAAACCATCTGGAGAAAACCCATGCACGCACAGAGAGAACATGCAAACTCCACCCAGAAAAGCCCCCGGACCTGGATTTGAACCAGGGACCTGCTTGCTGAGAGGCAGCAACTCTACCAGTTCCGCCTCTGGCTGCCTTTTTTGATACATTATTGTGTATTTTTATTGGGTATAAAAATATATAAATATGTTTATTTTGGTAAAACAAGCCACAGTCAATATAATGTAGTTCTAAGATTAAATCAAATTTATTGATGACCTTTTGTGTTATAATATGTAGGATGGAGTGCCTAAAGTCGCCAGCCCTTGTATGCTGTGGTTGAGGGGTCAGAGTGGTCCTGAGACAAAGTTAGAGAGGGAAAGCTGAGATGGTTTGGATGTGTACAGTGGAGGGACAATGTACCGTATATGGCACAGTGGTTAGAGATGGTGGGCATGTGATCGGAAGATTTCCGGTTCAAGCCCCGGTACCGACAACATAAAAAAATGTGAATGGAAAAAGGTGAAACACCCACACCTGCCTCCACCCTCATTCGCCCCACTCTGGGCCCCTGAGCACGGCCCTTAACCCCCACCATCTGCTCCCTAACAGGTCTCTCTTGAAAGTGAGTTCTCGTGGCTCAATGAGACTACCTGGATAAATAAAGGGTAAATGAATAAATATATACTGTACTGTATTTTTCCGGAATATAGGTCACGGCTTTTTGTCTGTTTTGCATGCCCTGCGACCTATATTTAGGTGCGACCTATTTATGGCTCTTACAATAATGTCAGCTAACAAATATATTTTTTTAGGTGTTTATCCTGCTAAAATTAAAATACTGGTACATGCAGGTCTGTTCGCTGCTATAGGACGTGACGTACAGTAGGTGCGACCTATATTTAGGTGTGACCCGTTTATGGATT
This sequence comes from Garcialebias charrua, assembly GCA_038048925.1. Lineage (NCBI taxonomy): Eukaryota > Metazoa > Chordata > Actinopteri > Cyprinodontiformes > Rivulidae > Garcialebias > Garcialebias charrua. The sequence continues at coordinate 23,914 of JBBPBX010038374.1, forward strand.
TTTCCAATTTTTTTGCAATAATTGGCCAAAGCGACCTATATTCTGGTGCGACCTATATTCCAGAAAATACGGTATATATAAGTGGACAAGGGATGTTGAATATGGAGACGCAGAGAGGAGGATAACAGGAAGACTACAACAGAAGGCTCATGGACATAGTGAAGGTTGACATTCATAGGGTTGGTGTGTCAGAAGTGGATGCTAGAAATACAATAGGTTGAGATAGAGGCAGATGATCCACTGAATTATAAAAGAAAAAGACAAACTTAAGAATGAGGTTGTTTGTCAGTCAGTTTGCAGAGTGTTTTAGTGTAGTTTACTGTATGTCCTGTTGCAAATTGTTAGGTTGTTTTTTTTTTAACATTTTTGTCAAAGGTTGAAGTAGTTAATCATTTCTAAAAACACATCTCCTTAGACATGGGGTTCATGTTACGTATTACTGTACACCCAGTAAATTAGCTGCAAAGAAGATGGTTCTAGAGACACATGATATCTGAGAACTTTGGTACTTAACCATGTTGTAGTTTGACCTAAGCATTTCACATACAGCAAGTAGGGTAAATACACAAAATAGGTGTCCCAAAATTACGACAAAATCTTAAAACGGGGACACTTGTAAACTCAGACATTTAATTTATGTCATCAGACCAAAGGCCATCTTCAGTATCCTACTGTGTCCTTTTATATTATAAGAGATTACATTGACATAACACAATGTTTGGTTCCCAAAGAACTGTCTCTATAAAATGTCATGTACTATTATATAAAGTTTCAAAAGCCAAAATGGAAATAAGTGTGAAAGCCTCTTACTATTCTGTCCTCAAACCTTTTCTCATTCCTCACCCTCTATTTCAAACCCTTTGATATCAATGCCTTCACGTGCCGAGTGCCATACGGTTAACATTTCAGCCCTCAGCCTACATTCTCAGTTTGGGTGACCTTAATGCTCGAATTCTCTGAGCCCTTAGATAGCTGTTTATGTTGGGTGTTTGTACAGTGTTAGAAGCTTAGGCTCTTTACTCAACCACTGTTCATGGTAGAGCAGAGTTAGTGTAACATCAATATAAGAACTAGACGATCTTTAAAGGAGAAATGAAAAGTGTTTTTAAGCTAATAGTAGTCTAATGAAAAGCATAAAATAAGCTTGTTGAGAAATTTTCACAAGTCAAAAATGTCATCCTAACTCAAATTTAGACTTTGCAAAGTGAAAAAATTCTCATCTGGTGTTTTTGACCCCCCTCCCCCTGCCTGCTCTCCGTCCCCTGAATATGACATAGGCAGTGCAATGGTCGTCCCTCATACAGTAATATTAGTGTGTGTATCTAGTTGTGGACAAAAAGGTTTCAGTGTGTAGCAATTAGGGATGCAGCAAAAAAAATCTATTTTTTAAAGAATCAAGATTCTTAGTCCTGGCGATTCAGAATCGATTCTAAAAGCCCCAAAATCGATTTTAAAACTTTTTTTAAAATTTTATATTGTATTTTTACCGCTCCTGTGCATTCGGCCGCTGTAGAATTTTGGCCGTGTAGGGCCACCGTAGTTAGTTAGCCAGGCAGCTCCCAATGGAGCCTGCTAGCAAGGAGGGAGACAGCATGTTTCAACTTGCTCCTTCATCTTTAAAAATCATTTTAGATCCTACTATGTTCTGGGGAAGACAGAGCTTAACAAGACATTGGTAACTGTTTCAGGACATTTTCAACACCCCCACTTCCACGTTAGCATACGGCGCTAGCATGCTAACGTTAGCATACGGCGCTAGCATGCTAACGTTAGCATGCGGCGGCTAACGCACGGCTATTCGTATTTCCAGGATAGAAATGCCCATTAATGCACTAAATCACCAAACTGTTTTTGACAAACTAAAGTGATATCCTTCAGATTCAAAAAAGTCTTCTGCTTCCATTTTAAATGACAGACAAGAGGACAGTAATGATGGGTTTATAGCTTCAGTGTTATTGTAAGATAGCAAAGGAGGTCTTAATTGCGTCATAAAAGTGCGTCCAGAAAATTACTACAGAAATCACTGCACTTCGGCATGTAGCAGGAAAAATGTAAAAAACTATTTCTTTAAAGGACAACACCCACCGTGACAGTAACAATTCACCATATTGGAGAATTACTGTAGTATTTTATGAATTTTATTTTCATTTTTGCATTTGGGCCAGGCGAGGGTTAAAAAAAAAAAAAAAAAAAAAACATTCCCGAATGAATCCGGAAACCTGGCCGAAGAGTCCCGAAGGGTCATGTGACTTTTGTGACATCTCCACCCAGAAAGCAGAAAGGTAGGAGTGCGTTTCCATGGAGGTTTATGAGAGAGAGTAGGAGAAAACTGCATATTTCCTGCATATTTCCTGGTGCATTTGTGTGTACTGTATATGGACCAGCGCTCTGATTTTATTTATTATTTATTTTATAACACCGCTGCGGACCTGTTGTTGCTCTCATCTGCCCAAAGGAGCGAGCTGCGAGCCGCGCGCGTCCCTGGCTCCTCGTTCCTCGTTCCTTTGAAGTTCCTCGTGCCGATCAGTGTTGCCAGATTGGGCGGTTTACCGCCATTTGGGCAGTTTTCACTCTCTACTTAGCGGCTAAAAATAGCTTTGGGCGGGTGGTGATAATTTGGGCGGATTTGGAGTCAGATCGGCGGTTTCTGAGTTAACTATTAAATGAATTTCAAACAATCATTCATCATTATTTCATAGCAAAGCTCCTCTGACCTTTCTCCATCACTGATTGGCTATTGTCATCTGCCAGGGCGATCCCAACAGAGAACTGGTGAGGCAGTTAGTGGACGCCTCGTTGAGTGGGCTGGTCCGTAGCGGCGGTACGTCAGAGCGGCCGCCATATTGGATGTGGCAGAACTGCCGCTCAACTGATAGAAGGAAACGGACTGAACTTCATAAAGCACTGTTTTACAAAGTGTTTTATGCCTGTCATTCACACACACCGTGTGAATGACATTTGGACATATATTTGGAAAACAAACATGCACCAAAGACAACATTTATAACTTTTAAAGTGATTAATAAAAATGTTTATTCCTTAAATGTTTAGGTTACAGTATAGGTAAACACTAATTTTGAGTGTTAACAACATAATGTGTGTAACACTATTACTGTGATGATAAATATAGAAATATTCATTAGTGAACATTTAATGTGTCTATAATAATCAGTTCCTGAAATGTGACATGTTGATTTTCTTAATAAAGAGCACCAATGATCACATTTAACTGGTTTTGATTAATCACATTGAACAAATAAACACTGATATATCTTTACAGGAGTTGGGGGTACTGTGTGTGTGTGATTTTTATATATATATATATATATATATATATATAAAAAGAAAAAGTCTGTTGGATAAAAGAAGAAGCGTTTCTACAATTTTTTAACCCATCCAGAGGACCTAACTCTTACCCCCCCCCCCCCTTTGCTGTATGTGATGTGTCACGTGACACTTTCTGATTGGGCGGTTTTCCGGCGGTGTTTAACAGATTTTTGGGCTGGAAAACCTGGATTCTATCTGGCAACACTGGTGCCGATGTAATTTGCTCCCTCGAGTGTATGCATTTGCTCTCCTCAGCCTTGTTGCAAGGAGCACGGGTCGGGAAGCACGCGGGGAGCTCGCACGCAGAGCTCAGCTGCGCGGCTGGCTCTGACTGCCTTTCTGGTCACGGGGGGAGAGAATAAAAAGTCGATGCGGAAATGAATGAATTTGTCTCGATCAAACGAATTAAACTAGTATGTCTAAGTGGATGCTCGCTCAGAATATGATGACATGAGTGAGCGACAGCAGGATTAATCAACTGCAGGCAGCTTTAGGGAATATTTAAAAATGCTTCCTTTTTCTTTTCCTCTGCTCGCCTGTAACTCCAAGGCGTCACTTTGGTGACGTGAATGCCCTTGTGAATGCCCATATATGGAGAGGAGCAGATTTTCCCAGAGCTGCATGCTAAAATCTGCTATAAATCATGAAATAACACATTTACCGTTATTTCTCCACAATATAAGTAATCGCTCCTGTATTTTTTTTAAATAAACTAATAAATATTAATGGCGATGCAATTTGAAAACATGGTGGGTGTTGGACTTTAAGCTACTGACTTGAAAAAAGCATACTACCGGTAAGTATGTTTATGTGTGTTGTTTACTATATGAAATTCTTGTTATATCGATTTTTTCAGATTTGATTACATTTCTCCTTTAAGTTGGTCATTAACAAATCTTTCCAGGACCTTAGTTAAGATATAAAGTTTTAAAATGGGCAAGTAATTATTTAGAACAGTTGGATCACCACATTTTTAGAAGATGAAGAACGAAAGCTGTTTTCTACACTCCTGGAATGACGTTGGTTTAAAATGTATGACACTGGTTCTACTATGGTGTCAGCTGCTAGGTGTATAAAGTATGGGGAAGTGTTATCAGGGCCCGGTGATTTTTTTTTTTAGGATCAAGGCCTTTCAAAGACTTACAAACTTCACTAATTGATATGTTAAAGAATGAGAAAATGTGACTGATCATGGCATGATTGTTTCATGAAATACAAGGCTGATCTTGAGAGTTCATATCAAACAAGGATCTAGAAGCAATAAAGTGCCAGTTGAGAAGCTTTGATTTGTTAGACACTTTCCTGAATTTGAGTGTTAAATGGCGGGGTACTTCTGGGGAATGAGAATTTCAGAATTTATGTATGGAGCATATTGGTAATAAAAACGTCAATAAGAGATCTACTAAAAAAAAGTCAGGTCCTCTGGACTGATTCTTCTTGTTGAAACTTTTCGTCTTTTCTCCAAAAATTTCTTCAGTCTGAGGAGCTGAAATAGTCTTATGAATAGCACCTTCTCATAGTGGACCATCAAGTTATCAAAACACATTATCAGTAGTTTTGAATAGTGCTACACATCACATAATCTTTCTTCTTCTTTAGGCTGTTTCCTTTTCAGAGGTCACAGCAGTGAGTCATCCTTCTTCATCTTACGCCAAATTTACACTACATGCGTTCCGGCTCCGCCCCGCTCCGGTCCGACCTCCGCAGCAAATACGCACCCATTATAATCAATGACAGAGTTTACACTGGCTCCGCACGGCGGCGGGGAGCAGCGGCGAGCGGACGGCAGTCCGTCAAAATTAGAATCCATCCTATTTCTGCCGGACGCCGGAGCTGTGCCGGAGTCAACTTTCAAAGATTACGTCGCACCAACAGGAAAAGGAACGAGCACAACATCCGTATTTACAAAATAAAATCACCACGGGCGGACTAATCCTAGCTCTATACGGATTTATTTGTACAAAAATGCTGTCAAACTATCATTTATGACTACGCCTACAAACGCAATACAAGAAATAAATAAATAAATAAAGTATTTTATTCTGAAATGTAATACATCACTTCCTGTTGCTCAAACCATGTCCTGTCGCTCATTTACGAGAGAAGATCAAGGCAGCAGTCTCTACTGTTGTTCTCCTTCTTCCACCGAATGAATTGTTTTGTTCTGACTTACTTATTTTATTAGGAGCCAAGATGGTCTAGTGGCAGGGCTTTTGACTACGGATCCGAAGGTCGCGGGTTCGCGCCCCGGCCACTACCCAGCTTGGGGTGTCTATGAGTGCACACCTATTTCTCCAGCTCCCCGGGCGCTTTCGGGCTGCTCACTGCACCACCTGGTAGGTGGTTGGGTTAAATGCAGAGACGAATTTCGTCTGTGTATGGGAACATATGCAGATGACAGGAATAGACATTATTATTATTATTATTATTATTATTATCACTTGATTTATCGCGCGATCTCGCAATTCCCGCGCATGCGTCTCGGAGCGGCGCATCCAGGCGGACCTGAGCGGAGCGGAGGTAGTGGAAACTGGACTCGCTCAGCTGCGACCTACGGAGCGGGGCAGAGCCGGACCGCATGTAGTGTAAATTTGGCGTTACTCTGTCCTCTGCATCCTTTGTTATCACTCCAAATACCTCCATGTCCTCTCTAAAGCCTCTTTTCCACCGCTCGGCTCGGCTCGGGTTGGATCGGCTCAGGTCGGCTCAGTTCGGGTCGGGTCACATCTATGTTCTGTTTCCACAGCTTTTTTGTACCCCTTCTGTGGGCGGGGTCCAGAATCCTACTCGTCTTACCACATGGTGGCAGTAGTGTTCCTCAAGCTATTTACTACAGTACTAGCCACCACTAGAAGAAGAACACAATAAAGACTTTGTATCACAAATTATCAATTCTATCAAAAACCACATAGCTGATATTTTTCAAAAAAATCTAGTGTGATCACAACATATTCATACACGAAATGTATCCTGTTGGAGTTATTTGAAATAAAATTCAATGTTTTATAGACATAAATGTGTCAACCTACGTCCATTATTTTCTACTTTGTATTACATATTATCAATTCTATCAAAAACCACAAAGCTGATATTTTTCAAAAAAATCTAGTGTGATCACAACATATTCATACACGAAATGTATCCTGTTGGAGTTATTTGAAATAAAATTCAATGTTTTATAGACATAAAT
>JBBPBX010038375.1:0-16869 GCA_038048925.1 Garcialebias charrua
TTGGGTGATGGTCCATAAGTGTATTGCTAAGGGTAAACCACCAGCTTACCGCAACCGATTCACATTTCCAATCAATTTTCCTGACTCAGTGTCACACCAGAAACAGACCCTGGTCATTGTCAGCTCCATAGTCCGAAACGTGGCACTAGGAACTCCAGCGACCATAGTCAAATGCATTCTGGGACCCAGAGTGTGTGACACCGAATCCTATCTGAAACTGTTGACTAAGACTAAGGTTGATGGTAATAACACCCGGTTGCGCCAATCGGAGGTCACTAAAGTTACCGGTAATGTTGCTTCAGTGTGTAACTTCACACAAACTATACAGTATGTCGGACTCCATAGTTTTCTCTGGTCCCCTCCCCAACCTGGTGTCCTGAAAACAATGTGAGCTACATGGATAACTGGAGTGCTGCTTGGAGAAAACCTGACGGTGTGGTGAATCTTAGATCCTTGTATACTGCTTATTTTTTATACTTTATATTATTGCTGTTTTGGGGTGTAACTGGGACGTTGAGTACATAATTTTGTTCCACCTCATGTACCACATGTGATGTGAACAAAAATACAATAACCTTAAACCTTGAATAATTTTAAAGCGATAGTACAAAGGTTCACTGTAATTGTCAACACTGGCTGGCATGAAAACTACCGGTACAGTGTGTTCATGCTAACCTGGTCTTTTTTGTTTATTTGTCCAAATAAACATAGCAAAAACACTGTTTCCAGAAATTGTTTCTTGTATGATCAAGACCTTGTTTACTTATTACAGACTACTTACGTTCTACATTAAGCTTGACTTGCGTCCGGTCATGCAATGTCTCACAGCGGTATGTTCCTCGGTCCGACAAGGTCAGGTTGTAGATCGTTAAGCTGCGTTTACAGCCATTCTGGGCCAGTGTATGTCGAGGACCAGACTGGATGACCACCCCTTGCCTCATCCATTGGACCTCACCTGTCTCCAAGCTGATCTCTGTTTCTAAGGTAGCCTCACCAAACTCTTCTGCTGCAACAGCCTCCATTTTTTTCGTAAAGATTACTTGAGCCTCTGAAGAAAGTAAAGTGAAGCATAAATGAGGATCAATGAGACCTGATTCTAGTTTCAGTGATACACAGGTATGTTGTCTTGAGAAAGGACTTACCCTGAACTTTGAGACTGGCTCTGCTTGTTTTTCCTTCAGCTTCTGCTGTAATCTTTGAGGAGTCCAGGATTTGACACTTTTTGATAACTAAAGTGTGGCACAAGCCATTCTGGGTTGCTTGGAAACGATTGTTCAAGGTAATTGGCTCATTGTCCATGAGCCAAATAAAGTGAACATCCTCAGGAGAGACTACACACTTGAAGGTGGCGTCTTCGCCTTCCAGTACGGTTGTGTTGTGAAGCTCAGTGAGAAACTCAATAACTCGAGGCACTTAAAAGACATTAGGCAGAGAAAAAAGTTACTAAGTCATGCAAACTAAAAGTCAGATAATCTAATCTCATGCATACTTACTCTCCACTCTCAGTGTTGCAGTGGTACAGTCATCTCTGGACTCACAGGTATACTCCCCTGCATCCTGTTGTGTTAAACGGTGGATGGTCAAGCTTCGCTCAACTCCATCTGCTCGAATGGAAAATCTCCTACTTGGGACCACTTCTACACCATTCTTGAGCCACTGGACATCTGCTTTTGGTTTGCACACCTCACAACGCAGAGTCACCATGCCATCAGCATGAGCCAGAGTGTCTTGGAGGGGCCGCACAAACCTTATTCTCATTTCTGCAATGTAAAAATGGAAGTGTTCAACTGTTCTTTAAAACCTCTACAACTACTTTATGAAGTATGTAATGAATCAGAAGTTGTAACCTTTCACCAGTAGACTGAAGCGTATCTGGTCTGTGTTGGCATCACACGTGTATTCGCCAGCATCAGAGCGCCTCAATGGCTCAATGGTTAAAGTGTGTTTACAGCCTTCCATGTGTGCTAGGAAGCGTTCACCTTCCACTGGTGTCCAGTCTTTCAACCAGCGCACAGCAGCACTTTCCTTGGACACGTAGCTTGTCAAGGTTATGCTTTCTGCTTCGTAGCCTGTCACTACAATGTTGTCTTCCTTGTTCACAAATGTCACTGGTAGTTCTTTATTGGAAATTAATAAAGACAAATGTTAGTTATATTTATGACTATTTCCACCTCCCATAGACCCTATAAAACAAACACGCTGGGTTTATACCTTTAACCCTAACCATGCTGATCATCTTGTCATCCACGGCATCACACACATACTTTCCGGAATCTGAAAGTTGGATGCTTGAGATGGTAAGTTTCCTCAGAATCCCAAAGGTCTCTATGCAGGTACGGGAGTCATTGGTGAGAAGCCTGTCATTACAGTACCACTGGACTGGGGCATTGGCACGGGACAACTCACAGGCCAAGATCAAGTCATCGCCTACTACCAATTCCTGGTAATCAGAGTCGTATGAATTTCCTACAATAGTCACTGGAGGTTCTAAGACAAAAATAAAAAAGTTATTATTATTATCATCATCATTATCATCATCATTATCATCATCATCATCATCATCATTATCATTATTATCATCATCATCATCATCATCATCATCATCATCATCTTCATCATCATCATCATCATCAAAATTAATTTTAAACAAAAGGAATGAATATTTCAATATTACCATGTACTGTAACCTGGAAGCTGAAATTGTCATCTTCAACATGAAGAAAGTATTCTCCTGAGTCCCCAAGTTCAGCATTAAGGATCACCAAGGAGCAGAAAGCACCCTCTTCCTCCTCACAAAACCTTTCGTTACCATCAATGCGACACCCATCCTTGTACCATTTGCCTTTGCCATTGGCTCTAGAGAGTTCGCACTCCAGCACAATGTCATCTGAAACCAGGAACTTTAGGTCTGTCTTGATGTCTGACTTTCTTAAGATCTTCACAGGTGGTTCTGAGGAAGTATAAAGACATGTTAGTCTAAAATATGTTTTCTTTATTTTTATGGAAAGGCTGGAAAGAACCATTATAACAACCTTTGACTCTTACCAGAAACTTTGACCTGGAAATCAATTTGATCATCAATAGCATCACAGGTGTATTTCCCAGAGTCTTCTACAAGGGGAGAACTGATGGTAAGACGACGAACAATGTTATCCTCTGTGATAGCGATAGTGCTGCTTTCTTTGATTTCTTTGCCATTTAGTAGCCATTTAACTTCTGCTGTTGGCTGCGACACCTTAACCTCCAGAACAATTGGTTTACCGACAAAACACTCTAGTCTTTCAGGGGTGTTTTCGGAATGACTAAGTGTTACTGGTAGCTCTAAATAGAAAGAAGTAAAGAGGTAAACAAAAAGTAGAAGTAATATATCGATTGACTGATCATGTATCATGCTAAATGTCCTCCTCACCTGTAATAGTAACCAGGAAGGTAACAGAGTCATTTTCAGTGTCACATATATACTCCCCAGTATCATCCACTGTAGTGAAAGGGATAAGTAGTTTCCGTTTGGCCCCGTCTAGTTGCAATGACAGTTTCCAGCGCGTTCACGTGACGTGTTGCTGCTGCGTCACGCACTCAGCTGCTGCAGTCTTCATGAAGTCCACACAAGCTGCGCGTGCGCTCATCTTTTGAAGAAAGCTATAACGTTCAAAAACAGGAGACCGCACGAGATGCTAACGGCTAAATGCTGCGCGTGCCACGCGAAAATAGGTCCGTGCTGAAACGCGCCCAGGAAATTTTGTTCCGCGGTGCATATATTCCCCTGTTAAGAACGTTTAATGAGTGAAAAAATAACCGAAACGGTACGCAGGTGGACCGAACCGAACGTGGTGTACCGGAACGGTTCGGTAAACCCATTACAACCGTTACATGCCTAATATATATATATATATATATATATATATATATATATATATATATATATATATATATATATATATATATATATATATATATATATATATATATATATCTTTGTTGAAGGAAACATGAGGGGAACCACCATATTGTGTCTTTAAACACATACGGTGCCACCCAGATGTAAAGGATTTTATCAGGGGTCAGTATTAAGCTGACCTCTTTATCCTTAATTAATTACTTATTCAGATTGAATAGTAATTTCACGGATTCTTTTCTTTTTCAGTTTACCCAATATTTCTGTGATCTTTATGATGGATAAATAAATAAAGCCATTAAGTGACAGAGACGTTAACTTAGTTTGGTATGTCAAAGACACTACCATTTATTTAAAATAAATCAACTAAATTAACACCATTACACTTGATTGACATGATTTCACTTTCTTGCAATTTAACACGTCAGCACATTTAAATTGTAACACAACAGACATAAATACAGGATGTTAACATACTTAGTCTGAGGCTCTATGACTTAAATAGTTTCCAGCTTAGAATTGAGGGGAAAGGAAATAGGAGGAGAGATGGTTTAAAGGAAATTGTCTTGAGCATGTTACCAGAAGTGACACTTCCCATCAGATTTCTGCTGAAATCCAGGTACGTTTGTAAACAGCTCTTTACCTTTGACATAGTGCTGGACGATAATTCAATAACGATAAATATCGCGATATACTTTTATTCAACAACGATGATATGAAGTTTAAGCATATTTTCGATATTTCGATAGGATTTTACAACTTTTCACTGACGTTTTTCTCTTTCTGTTCGGGTTGAAGCGGCTGCTTCAACAACGCGCCCGGACAGAAAAGGCTGTGACACAAAACGTGCGTGGTGACGTCGTTGTTACGCAGCGCTCACTCCAGCAGCAGACGTTAGCGGTAGCAGGCTAAAAGCTAAGCTAGTCTCCAAAGCGTGTTGTTTTCGCTTCAAAACGAGTGCTCATGACCGTCAGAATGTGACTGAACAAAGTTTCACAAGCGAAGAGAAAGCAGACGACATCACTGATGAGAGGAAAGTCTAATTAATAATAATAATAATTAATTCAATTTATAACGCACTTTTCATTACTGAAAATCTCAAAGTGCTACACATATATTGAATGCTATACACATTCATAAACCGGTGGCGGCAGACTACCATGCAAGGTGCTTTCCAGTCCTACCGGGAGCAACTCAGGGTTAAGTGTCTTGCCCAAGGACACAACGACTAATTCATCGGTGTGGACGTAGTTCGGTTTTGTTAAACTGCAGGTCTCATCTGCAGCGAGTCTTACTCGGTTTCTTTATTTTGCAAAACGTGACGGAGAGTCGTTCTAACTAGCTGTGGAAACATCTACTTGTTTAATCTGAAGAGTTTCCACTCGATAGAATATGATGAGAGTCAGAAGATGAAGAATAAAGTTTGAGCCAACGTTTCCCTGAAACTACGACGTAAACAAACAGCCCCAGCGCGACATGTTTTTTTTTATTGAAAATAAAACAGATTCATCAGAATAAAAAGAAAGAAAAACACTGAATGAAAAGGTGCAGAAAGACGAAAATAGTGTTATAATATCTGCCCCTTGTTTAAAAAATACAAAATAACTACAAACAACAACCTTCACTTCACCTGCACCACACCTTCCCAACAACTTTGATTTAATCATCTTTTAAAACATATAAATAGTTTTATAAATGTTTATGATGATATCAAGTCAACACAATCCTGTTTCCTGATTTACAACTCAGCTCCTTCACACTAGTTCTAAATGAAGATTTTACAAACATTTACATTCCCTTCAGGGTTTAATAACTTTTTAAACAAAATGTAATTGAATATTTGGGGGTAATATTTTTTTTAGTTTTATACATGACTTGTAAAATACTATGTTCAACCAAATCATAACATTTTAATAATTTCAATTGATGAAATAATATATTTGTTGGGTGACCATAGCACTTCCTAATAATAATTCTTACAGCTCTTTTTAGTAAAATAAAAATAGGATTTGTAAAAGTTTTGCATGCTTTTCCCCAAACTTCAATACAACAGATTAAATATGGAACAATCATTACATTATACAATATATTCAAAACTTTGTCATTCAAAAACTATTTTACTTTATACAATAATGTAATTGATTTTGTTATTTTTATTCTTAAGTAATTTCCATGAGATTTCCATGTCAGCTTCTCATCAATAACGACACCCAAAAGTTTTATTTAATTAACTATGAATTTCAATGCTGTAAATTTTAAAGTTCTTGTTTAAAGTTAAAACTATTAATATTGACACAGTTGAGAATTTTATGCCAAGAAAGTTCATGCTCAATAATCCAGGTACCAAATCCAATAATTCTCAGTTGGGTCATCTGGAAACTGGATGGAGGATGGAGGGTGAAACGTTTCTATAAAAAAACTGTCCATGACCCGACAGAATTATTGGGTTGAGAATTTTATGTTTATTTGATGGTGATTTCCATCTTTTTGGAGGCTAAATACAAATACAAGGTGAACATCAATTTATTTGTATAGTTTATAGTTTTTTTTAGGCTTTTATATTGTTTATATCGATATCGAATTATATCGATATCGACCGAAATTAAGAACTATATCGTGATAAAAATTTTGGCCATATCGTCCAGCCCTACTTTGACGACGAGTCTGATAAAGAGATGACACCAGCCTTTCAGGCGTACAGAATCGTTGCAGGTCCAGCACGTCGGAGCCGGTTCTGGTTTACGTTTCAACGTCTCCTGGGATCCGCGTCGATCATCAGAAAATATGTCAGCTACTGATTGACTTCAAGATAACTTATTCCAGAAAGGAATTTAATTCAAAGTTCTGAGCTTATACGCTCAGTTCAAGTGGACTCATAACAAACATGTTATCAGCCTTTAACTGGATGACGTGTCCTTAGCGTGTGACTAAACGTCCATCCAGCTCTTTGGGAAAGTTCACATCTCTTGAAGTTCCCAGCAGACTCTGGAGCGTTCACGGAAGCAAACGCTTTTACTCAAAAATGTTGAGATTAGAACACACTTTCCTCATTGGTCCGTGGGCCAAGAGGAGTGTGAAAACGTGAAGTGAAAACTCAAGGTTGACAGCAAGTCTGCTTAGATAACAAAGAGGAATGTTTTGGAAAAGTGTCTGAAAGAGAGGAGACATCTCGACGCTAACGAGAATTTTAGCTGAACTCAACAAAAACAACTCCTGAGCAAGTCAATCTGACACCTCATTCAACTTTGTCATAGATATTTTGAGTAGACACTTTCATTTGGTCAAGTAACACAGTAATACTCCATATTAAAAGAATAACAGCATATAACATATATCATGAAAATGACAAAAGTTATTCTTTTGATTACATTAGAATAAAATCAAAGATAGAAATAGTCTCTTTTGGTGACTATGTTCTCAGATTACAACTAATGGAATAATTTGTAGTAAATGTCTTGCTTTACTGAGAGGTCAGTAAAGGTCATCTCTGGAACAGTTCAAAAATACACAGGTGTATCAAAGTGGACACGGTCATGCCCACTACATATATAATATATATATGTATATATAATATATATATGTATATATATATATATATATATAATATATATATGTATATATATATATATATATATATATATATATATATATATATATATATATATATATATATATATATATATATATATATATATATATATATATATATATATATATATATATATATATATATATATATATATATATATATATATATATATATATATATATATATATATATATATATATATATATATATATATATATATATATATATATATATATATATATATATATATATATATATATATATATATATATATATATATATATATATATATATATATATATATATATATATATATATATATATATATATATATATATATATTATATTTGTTATGCACCCTGGGGGATGTAGAAGTTTTAACATCCTTGTTTTTGTTTATCATGGCTGCAAACTGCTGCAGCCTGCTGGTTCAATGAAGAACTCACCTTTTTTTTCTCTTCTCACTCAAATCAGGCTTGATTGGGCAGAGCTGCTGTTCACCTGCAGGTCCAGCCTATAAAGCTGACATGCTGTGTTTGGTGCAGTGTGGAGACTCGTTGTACCAAGACTGGCTTGAGGAACGAGTGGTGGCTTATTGAAGTCTTCTGGATGGTGTGAAACTCAGCTGAGGGTTCACTGGAACTGCTGAGGACACTGTCAGGTAACCTAACAATTCTGAGAGATCTCCACCCTCTCAGATTGTTGTTGTTTGCTCCTGTTGGAGCTGAAATAGGCCCTTAAGGCCTGGCACTGGTTTCAGGACTAGATGCTAAAAGCAAGAGTTGTGAGTATTTAAGCTCTTTGAGAGTTTGTGTGACTCTAGCTTAAATAGTGTGGTTTTGGACTGCTGTACTCTGGTTGACTCTTCTTTTTTGTCAGATGCTCAAGGGAATTGTCTGAGCAGCTACCCAGGAGGGGGACAGCTAACGTGAAGCAGAGTGAGAGTCTGTTTCCCCTTTTTTTCTCCATTTGTTTGATACTTTTGACTGTGTGGGTGTCGGTAGTTCAGTTATCGCTTTTCTTTTATTTAGAGGTATTTTTGGCTAGGCAGATCGTCACCTGGGAAGGCACGGCGGTCCTGTATAGGATTGGGTCGGCCTGGGAGACGTTTTGTTCATTTCCGCCACACCCACTTGTCCTTCAATCCTTTGAACTTTCTCTTTTTAATTTAATTTTGTTTCTTTAAGGACGCTGAGCAGGAGAAGGCGCTCCAGACGGGTGGGAGAAGCCTGAGAGGACCCTGACCGCCTGGAGGCTCTTAATTTTATATCATTTAAACATTTTCTTGTGTCCAGTGTCCTTTAAATGTGTTTTGGCCCTCATACGGTCGTAACATATCTATCTATCTATCTATCTATATATATATATATATATATATATANTATGTATATATACATAGAGAGAGAGAGAGAGAGAGAGAGAGAGAGAGAGAGATATTTTAATTTGATCATTTTAATCATCTGTATTGTTTTTAATTGACAAGAAACTTTAAAATAAATTCTCACCCTGTACTGAAACCTGTATCAATGTCTTACTGCCACCTGCTGGACAGGTGCATGACGTCAATTTGAACCCCGCCCACTGGAACTGGTACTGAAAGTACTGTATAATGGAAACACAAAGTGTACCATACCGAGCCGAGCCGTACCGGTACTAAAGGTATTAATGAAAAAGGGGCATGAGCTAGTATGTAAATCAGAGGTGTCTCCCCCTCCTCCTCCGTGAGCGCTCTGCCAAGGCAGAGGACCTCGGTGTGGAGGTGTTGTAGGAAACCAGGAAAACCCGGAGTGGACTTTTAGTAGTTTGTGTTTTCTCCTATGAGTCAAGTGGAATGGATTCTTTCATGAAGAAATAGAAACAGTGCTGGGTGAACTAATATTTCATGGTAAATGTGTGCATGTGTGTGGGGGTGGGGGGCTGAATGAATATGTTTTAAATGTGAGGGGGGCATGTCCCCCCCACATATAATTGCTGCCACGCCTATGGTTTACCTGCATCTCATATAGTCACCAGTCAATGGTTCACTGTTCAGGTTCCAGTCTTCCAGCCTGGTGTTTGACAGCCATCATTTCACAGCTGCTTCTCTGCAGATCATCTCTTCAGGCTCTTAATTTTAGTTAATAAAATATCATTTAAACCTTTTCTTGTGTCCAGTGTCCTTTAAATGTGTTTTGGCCCTCATACGGTCGTAACATATTTATTGGGGGCTCGTCCGGGATATGATATTAATTAACTTAATGAGCTAGGTTAGTGGTTGTCAGTTTTTGCTTGAATCTCATTTGGGGGCTTGTCTTATGAGCTAATTTGTCTTTAGTGTTTTGGGCGCTGCTAGTCAGTGCGTTTTTGTGGGATTGAGCACCTGTTATGCTCTGTGGTATTTTTAGTGGTCTACTGCTTAAAGAGGTTGGCTCTGTTTTGCATTACTTACTAAAAGCCGCGACTGTTGTCTGAAATATTTTGGGCTGTATTTTAGGCTAGTCATATTCTAGTGGTTTATCCACTTAAATTTTGGATCAGCTGTGCTGATTGAGTTGAGCGCTCTCAGGTGCGCACTTTCTGTGTGTGCTGCGTTCATTGGTAGCTCGGATTCTTTAGTGCTGTTTCAGAATAACTATTTTGTGTCTAACTTAAAATCATGGAGTTCGAGTTAGACAGTTTTTTGGATGATCCGACAGCAGATGTTTTAGCAACTTGTACAAAGGAACAGCTGTTGTCTGTAGCAGAGCATTTTAAAATAGTTATTGATAAACGCACTAAACGAGACAGTGTTGAAGATGAACTGATCGTTGCTTTAGTTCAGCTTGGGATTTTGCCGGCTGAAACAAGTCCTGTCAAGAGTCCTGTTGGCGTACCTACCTCTTATGCTATGGATAAGGAAGTGCGTTTGAAAGAACTTGAATTAGAGATGAGAAAAGCTGAACTTGAAGCTGACAGAAAGAAAGAAGAAACTGAGATGAGAAAAGCTGAACTTGAAGCTGACAGAAAGAAAGATGAGAATGAAGCCTCTGTGAGAGCCGCAGAGCTCGCTCAACAAACATCTTTAAGAGAAAAGGAGCTTTTGTTTGAACAGCGAAAAATGGAGCTGGATGCTCAGATCCGTCTGAAGGAACTGGAGCAGAGAAAGCCTTCTTCTCCAGCTTTTGGACTTGAGTTTGATGTGAGTAGAAATATTTCTCTTGTGCCAGCTTTTAATGAACAAGATGTAGACAATTATTTTATGCTTTTTGAAAAAACTGCTCTCTCTTTCAAATGGCCGGAAGAAGTTTGGCCACTGCTGCTGCAGTGCAAATTAACTGGAAAAGCGCAGAACGCTTACGCCTCTCTTTCAGTCACTGACAGTAGTGATTTTGTGAAGGTGAAAGAAGCTATTCTGCGGGCTTATTAGTTAGTACCGGAAGCTTACCGTCAGAAGTTCCGAAAACTGAGGAAATCTGAGAGTCAAACATACGCTGACTATATTAGGGAAAAATAAATACTCCTTGATCGTTGGTGTACCGCATGTTCTGTGACAAGTTTGGATCAGTTTAAACAACTGATATTAATTGAAGATTTTAAGAAGTGCTTGCCAGAGAAAGTGACCACTTACTTGAATGAACATAAAGTGACGGAGGCTTCTAAAGCCGCTGTTTTAGTGGATGAATATATGCTGACGCACAGGTTTATTTTTGAGCGTACAAGATCTGACAGATCTTTTGAGCTGGATAAAAATAAAACACGTGTTTTTGAGTCTCCCCGATTTTCCAGACCCAGAGTTAACGGGAAGCCGAGAGGATCCTCTGCAGCTCATACGGAAACTGGTGCTTTTGTGAGGCACAGTGAAAACAAAATGTCGCATGGGTATGGAACCTCTGAAAAGAAAAATGTGGTTTGTTTCTTTTGCAAACAAGAAGGGCACATTAATAAATATTGCCCCAAACTAGTAAAACAGGAAGTAAAGCCAGTTGCTCTCATTAAAACCTTGAATGAACCATTATCTCTCTCGACAGATCTGACAGATAATGAAGGATTTCGACCGTTTATAATGGATGGATTCGTTTCTGCTACTCGATCTGGTAATAAGGTACCTGTTAAGATACTACGTGACACGGCTGCTTCTCAGTGAGGGTATTCTGCCTTCCAGTGAACTTGAGATAATGGATACTCAGTTAACTATACGTGGATTTAGCATGAAGGACTTTAAAGTGCCTTTAGCCAGAATTTTAATCCATTCTGAATTGTGTTCAGGAGAAGTCGTGGTGGGGCTGCGACCAAGCTTTCCCATTGCTGGAGTCACTATGATTATGGGTAATGATTTGGCGGACGGACGCGTGCTTGTTACTCCTGAGGTAACACCCATCCCGGTACTGTGTGCTCAACCAGATGAGATAGCTTGTAAATATCCTGATGTTTTTACTTCTTGTGCTGTAACTCGAGCAGCTTACAGACGCCAGCAGCTAGAAAAAGATGCTGATGATGATGTTGACTTGAGCGAAAGCTTTATGATGAGTACTGAGGAAGAAAAGTTTCCTGTAAAAACGGAAATGGATGTAAAGGAGTTGGAAGAGATAAATCTGTCTCTATCTAGCCAACAGCTAGCTAAACTTCAAAAGAAGGATGAGTCATTAAAAGCCTTCTTTTCTGACGATTTAACAAACGACCCTAAGCATCTGAGTACAGGTTACTTTTTAAAAGAGGGCATATTAATGCGCAAATGGACGCCTTTATCTGTTCGTCCTGATGATGAATGGCGCCATGTCATACAGATAGTACTCCCCACACCCTATCGTACGGAGGTGTTACGTTTAGCACATGACAATCCAATGGCTGGCCATTTAGGAATTAGAAAAACTTATGATCGCATACTGCATCATTTCTTTTGGCCAGGATTGAAAAAAGACGTTATTATGCACTGTCGTTCTTGTCATGTATGCCAGGTGGCTGGTAAACCAAACCAAGTGATACCTTCAGCCCCGCTTCACCCTATTCCTGCGGTGGGTGAACCATTCGAACGAGTTATTGTTGACTGTGTTGGTCCTTTGCCTAGGACCAAAGCTGGGAATAAATTCTTAGTCACCATAATGTGTACCGCTACTAGATTCCCTGAAGTGTTTCCTGTACGCAAAATAACTACCCCCGTGGTAGTCAAAGTGCTTACAAAATTCTTCTCTCTGTTTGGACTACCTCGTGCAGTGCAAACAGATCGAGGTAGTAACTTCATGTCTAAAATATTCTCACAAGTGTTAGAACAGTTGAATATTAAGCATTCCTGCTCTACTGCCTATCATCCTGAGAGTCAAGGTGCCCTTGAGCGTTTTCATCAGACTTTGAAAACTATGCTACGTACCTACTGCTTAGAGTTTGAAAAAGACTGGGATGAAGGAGTACACATGCAGATGTTTGCTATTCGTGAAGTGGTCCAAGAGTCTTTGGGATTTAGTCCTGCTGAGTTAGTATTCGCATACAACGTGCGTGGTCCTCTGAAGCTTTTAAAAGAGAAATGGCTATGTGAGAACACTGACCAAAACCTATTGGACTACGTCAGTAATTTTCGTTTTAAATTAAAACGAGCATGTGACATAGCTCAAAAAAACATGAAAACTGCACAAGCCAGGATGAAATCACTCTTTGATAAAAAAGCTGTGAAAAGAACATTTCAGCCTGGAGACAAGGTTTTGACCTTGCTTCCTATCCCAGGTACCAGCTTGCAAGCTAAATACTGTGGACCTTATGTTGTCAAAGAAAATATCTCTGATCTTGATTATATAATCACAACCCCAGACAGGAAACGTGGTTCTAGATTGTGCCATATTAACATGATAAAATCATACATAGAACCAGGTAACAAACAATCAGAAACAGTTTGTACTGTATCTGTCTCTGCAAACAGACAGGAACTTTCAGATGCTGAAAGCGAGCTGGACAGTTCCCCTGCAGACACAGAAGGGAAACTTCCTAATTCATACTACTTAGAAAATTTAAACCTGCTGTTTACCCATCTGGATAAGTCTAAGAGAGAGGACCTGAAACAAATGATCGCCTCCTATAATGGCTTGTTTTCTGATATTCCCTCTCGTACAGGAGTGATAAAACACGACATCGATGTGGGTGAAACACAGCCAATAAAGCAACACCCTTACCGAGTAAATCCTGATAAGCGACAGCGTTTAAAAGAACAAGTGCAATATATGCTAGATAATGGACTAGCTGTTCAGAGTAATAGTGCATGGAGTTCGCCTTGCCTATTAGCTATTAAACAAGGTAGAAGTGACAGGTTTTGTACTGATTATAGAAAAATCAACTCAGTAACAAAACCTGATTGCTACCCGTTACCCAGAATGGAGGACTGTGTAGACCACGTAGGATCTGCACAGTTTGTAACTACCCTTGATCTTTTAAAGGGATATTGGCAAGTTCCTTTAACTGATCGTGGCCAGGAGCTATCTGCTTTTGTCACCCCAGATGCTTTTCTACAGTATACTGTAATGGCATTTGGTATGCGCAACGCTCCTGCCACTTTTCAGAGGCTCATGAACATTGTGTTGTCTGAGCTTGAGTTTTGTGAAGCATATTTAGACGACGTGGTGATTTTCTCTGATACATGGGAGGATCATTTAAAACACCTGCAGATTGTTTTTGCCCGTCTAGAAAAAGCCAACTTAACTATTAACTTATCCAAATGTCAATTTGGTCATGCCACGGTAACCTATTTAGGAAAAATAGTTGGAGGTGGTCATGTACGTCCTGTGGAGGCGAAGATAGAATCTATTCTATCTGTTCCTGTTCCCTCCACCCGTACAGAACTAAGGAGATATTTAGCCATGGTTGGGTATTACAGAGGGTTTTGTAAAAATTTCTCCTCTGTAGCGGCTCCCATGACGGACCTCCTTAGTCCCAAAGTAGCTTTCAAGTGGAATGAGCAGTGTCAAACAGCTTTTGATCAAACCAAGTTGCTGTTAACCTCCGCTCCAGTGTTGTCCGCACCACATTTTGATGTTCCTTTCAAAATTGCTGTGGATGCAAGTGATACGGGTATAGGAGCTGTCCTTCTTCAGGAGGGTGCTGATGGAGTGGATCACCCGGTCTCCTATTACTCAAAGAAACGGAATAAACATCAGAAACAATACTCCACTGAAAAGGAGGCCTTAGCCCTGATTTTAGCCGTAGAACACTTTGAAGTGTATGTTGGAGGTTCATGTGACCCTGTTGTTATTTTTACAGATCACAATCCTCTAACCTTTTTGAACCAAATGCGCAACCATAATCGACGTCTTATGAGATGGTCCTTACGGCTACAACCTTTCAACATTGCTATACAGCACATTAAAGGAAAGGATAATGTTGTAGCTGATATACTTTCTCGCCTCTGAGATTCCACGATGTTTTGTTTGGAGAGGAGTGCTGTGTCTATAGGTGACATCTGCACGTTCTCCCCCAACAAAAATCTGGCGGTGGGGATGTTATGCACCCTAGGGGGATGTAGAAGTTTTAACATCTTTGTTTTTGTTTATCATGGCTGCAAACTGCTGCAGCCTGCTGGTTCAATGAAGAACTCACCTTTTTTTTTCTCTTCTCACTCAAATCAGGCTTGATTGGGCAGAGCTGCTGTTCACCTGCAGGTCCAGCCTATAAAGCTGACATGCTGTGTTTGGTGCAGTGTGGAGACTCGTTGTACCAAGACTGGCTTGAGGAACGAGTGGTGGCTTATTGAAGTCTTCTGGATGGTGTGAAACTCAGCTGAGGGTTCACTGGAACTGCTGAGGACACTGTCAGGTAACCTAACAATTCTGAGAGATCTCCACCCTCTCAGATTGTTGTTGTTTGCTCCTGTTGGAGCTGAAATAGGCCCTTAAGGCCTGGCACTGGTTTCAGGACTAGATGCTAAAAGCAAGAGTTGTGAGTATTTAAGCTCTTTGAGAGTTTGTGTGACTCTAGCTTAAATAGTGTGGTTTTGGACTGCTGTACTCTGGTTGACTCTTCTTTTTTGTCAGATGCTGAAGGGAAGCGTCTGAGCAGCTGCCCAGGAGGGGGACAGCTAACGTGAAACAGAGTGAGAGTCTGTTTCCCCTTTTTTTCTCCATTTGTTTGATACTTTTGACTGTGTGGGTGTCGGTAGTTCAGTTATCGCTTTTCTTTTATTTAGAGGTATTTTTGGCTAGGCAGATCGTCACCTGGGAAGGCACGGCGGTCCTGTATAGGATTGGGTCGGCCTGGGAGACGTTTTGTTCATTTCCGCCACACCCACTTGTCCTTCAATCCTTTGAACTTTCTCTTTTTAATTTAATTTTGTTTCTTTAAGGACGCTGAGCAGGAGAAGGCGCTCCAGACGGGTGGGAGAAGCCTGAGAGGACCCTGACCGCCTGGAGGCTCTTAATTTTATATCATTTAAACATTTTCTTGTGTCCAGTGTCCTTTAAATGTGTTTTGGCCCTCATACGGTCGTAACATATTTATATATATATATATATATATATATATATATANNNAATAATAATAATTGTCTAATCTTGTCATCTGCGTATGTTTCCCATACACAGACGAAATTCGTCTCTGCATTTAACCCAACCACCTACCAGGTGGTGCAGTGAGCAGCCATAGAAGGCGCTCGGGGAGCTGGAGAAATAGGTGTGCACTCATAGACACCCCAAGGTGTGTAGTGGCCGGGACGCGAACCCGCGTCCTTCGGGTCCCAAGTCAAACGCCCTAACCACTACACCATCTTGGCTCCTTGTCTTACTGCCACCTGCTGGACAGGTGCATGACGTCAATTTGAACCCCGCCCACTGGAACTGGTACTGAAAGTACTGTATAATGGAAACACAAAGTGTACCATACCGAGCCGAGCCGTACCGGTACTAAAGGTATTAATGAAAAAGGGGCATGAGCTAGTACGTAAATCAGAGGTGTCTCCCCCTCCTCCTCCGTGAGCGCTCTGCCAAGGCAGAGGACCTCGGTGTGGAGGTGTTGTAGGAAACCAGGAAAACCCGGAGTGGACTTTTAGTAGTTTGTGTTTTCTCCTATGAGTCAAGTGGAATGGATTCATTCATGAAGAAATAGAAACAGTGCTGGGTGAACTAATGGTAAATGTGTGCATGTGTGTGGGGGTGGGGGGCTGAATGAATATGTTTTAAATGTGAGGGGGGCATGTCCCCCCCACATATAATTGCTGCCACGCCTATGGTTTACCTGCATCTCATATCACCAGTCAATGGTTCACTGTTCAGGTTCCAGTCTTCCAGCCTGGTGTTTGACAGCCATCATTTCACAGCTGCTTCTCTGCAGATCATCTCTTCAAGCAGGAGACTGAGGTGAGGCTCCTACAGCCCCCCCCCCACCTCCTGACAGCCACTCTGATGTTTATGAGAAATCCCACTACAAAAACAACTATGTATATTTTCAATTTATCTAA
>JBBPBX010038375.1:16951-30430 GCA_038048925.1 Garcialebias charrua
ACTATTCCTAAGCGGATTTTCTGAATTTAACCACACTTTTAATCTTTGGCAAAATGAGTGATGACTTCTTACAAAAAAAAAAAAACCCTGACAGGCTTCCAGCGTATAGGAGCGGATTAGTTTCCTGTGGAGATGAGGTTTGCTTTGTGCTGCTGTGTGTCTGTTTGATGGGCTTTAACTGGAGGCGTCAGAGCTGAAATTGGATGCAGCGGGGATCGTGGGTAGATGGCCCAGGTTTGATACCAACCGCAACTCTGCCCTGCACCGCATTCTTCATTTTACTTTCCACCAAGTCCAATAAATGTGTTTTTAAAGACCCACGCAGTTAAACACACCTGCACACACAGCACGAATGATGCATTAGCAGCATGAAACTGATGAAGCCTTAAAATTCCACATGATTTATAATGATCCGACCTTACTTTACTGACTTTTCACCACCCATCACTTTAGTTTCTATCTTTATCGCCTGCTGCCGAAAGAGGAAGGCAAACAACATGTCTACGTGTCTACGCTTTATATTTTCCTAACAGAGCACTTCGCTCTCGGACTGCAGTCTTACTCGTGGTTCCTAGAGTTTCCAAAAATAGAATGAGAGGAAGATCTTTCAGTTATTAGGCTCCTGTCTTATCATCATCATCAACTTTATTTAAAAAACACTTTAACAGCAGCCAGAGCTGATACAAAGTGCTGAACATCAGTTAAAAAGACAAAAGCATAAAAACAAAGCTACAAAGCCAAGCACACAGTGAACTAAAAACTCAATTTAAAACAAAATAAAACGACAAGTTAAACAGGTAAAATCAATAAAAATGAAGTAAAATCAAGTCTCAGTTGGTTGAAGGCCAATGAGTAGAGATGAGTTTTCAAACAGGTTTTAAAAATGGACAGTGAGGGAGCTTGTCGAATGTGTAAAGGCAGAATGTTCCATAACTCAGGGCCACTAACAGAGAAGACCTGTCTCCTCGAAGCTTCCTCTTACTCTTTGGAATGACCAGGAGCAGCTGGTCAGCAGACCTGAGTGACCGAGGTGGAGTGTAATGGTGGAGAAGCTCTGCCAAATAAGGGGGAGCAAGGCTGTTTAAAACTTTAAAAACAAACAAGATAATTTTTAAATGAACTCTAAAACACACAGACAGCCAGTGGAGAGAAGCCAGGACAGGTGTGATGTGCTCTCTTTTGCGTGTTCCAGTTAAAAGACGTGCAGCAGCATTTTGCACCAGCTGCAGACGTGCAAGTGAGGACTGGCTGACTCCAAGATAGAGAGAATTACAGTAATCCAGCCGTGATGAAATGAAGGCATGGATTACTGTTTCGAACTGTTGCCGTGAAAGAATAGGTTTCATCTTTGCCAATTTTCTTAAATGATAAAAACCAGACTTTACTGTGGCCCTTATTTGACTCTCGAGCTTAAAATCACGGTCCATCTTAAAACCAAGATTTGTAACTGTAGCCTTTACGTACATTGTCAGGGGGTCTAAGTCAACTGGATGGCTCGAACAAGCTCCACTAGGTCCAAAAACAAGCACCTCTGTCTCATTTTCATTAAAATGCAGGAATGCCAAAGGGGTCGGGTGCATTGTGGAATGGGTGGTGGCCGAGGGCGGGGACCCTGGCGGTCTGATCCTCGGCTACAGAAGCTCCCAGAGGAAGACCCAGGACACGCTGGAGGGACTATGTTTCTCGGCTGGCCTGGGAACGCCTTGGGATTCCCCCAGAGGAGCTGCTCCAAGTGGCTGGGGAGAGGGAAGTCTGGGCCTCCCTACTTAGGCTACTACCCCCGCGACCCGACCCCGGATAAGCGGACGAAAATGGATGGATGGATGGATGGATGGATGCAGGAAGTTTAGGGCCCTCCAAGCTTTAAGATCCTCGAGACACGATAAAAGAGGTTTGATGGACCAGGCATCAACTCACCTCAAAGGCACATAGATTTGGCAATCATCAGCGTAGCAGTGAAAGGAGATGCTATGTTTTCTGAAAATAGATCCTAGAGGAAGTAGATATAAAATGAAAAGCAAAAGCCTTAAAATTGATCCCTGAGGTACCCCGCATGACAAAGGAGCAGAAAAGGATTCACACCCAGCAATTTTTACAGAAAATGTTCTTTCTGCCAGATTGGACCCTCTTGTGGAACCAACTTCCAGTTTGTGTCCGTGAGGCTGACACATTGTCCAGTTTGAAGACTGGGATTAAGACTTTCTTTTTTCATAAATCCTATAGTTAGGGTCAGCTTGGAAAAACTCTCATGAGGAAGAAACCTTTAGCAGAACCAGGCTCAGGACAAGCGGCCATCTGCTTTGACCGGCTGGGTTTAGGATGAACAGATACACAATGGCAGGTCAAGAATCACATGTTAAGATATAAATAGTATCAAATGAAGAGTTATGTGGTGGAGTTGAACTCAAAGCAGTCTGCTCCTCATCAGGACTCTCATCAGTATGCATACAGCAAGAATTGATCAACAGAGGACACCGTCTCCTCTGTGGTCCACACTGCTCTCACCCACCTGGATCAGAAGGACTCATACGTGCGTCTGCTCTTTGTGGACTTCACATCTGCTTCAACACCATGATCCCCCAAACTCTGATAGACAAACTATCCACACTAGGACTAAGCCCCTCCATTTGTAACTGGGTCTTGGACTTCTTAACAAACAGACCTCAGTCAGTGAAGATCCACAACTTCTCCTCCTCCATAACCCTCAGCACTGGCTCTCCTCAGGGATGTGTGTTGAGCCCTCTCCTGTTCACTCCGCTCACATATCTAAAAAAGCTGGTCCTCTGGACTAGCCTGGTTAAAACCAGACCCTTGTCCTTTACTTCGCTTCGTACTAGGGTCTGGACTTTCTGTTATAGAGAACCGATTCTTGCTGGAGGCGTGGCCTCTGCTGAGGAACAAAACCATTGGATCTTAGAAAAATTTTGAACAGGGAAAGCATTCTGCTCCCTCCCCCTCAAAGCCATATATGGCTGCTCCCCCGTGCTCTGTTAAACTTGACAATTGCTCCGCCTCCTGCAGCTTTTTCTCTCGCTGCCGGCTGCCGCGCTGCATATTCTGTGTTTATATGTTAATAAAACGTTCTAAAAAAATAAAATAAAACCATGGATCGCTGGTCCAGCACACCAGAAGACCAGAAAATCTGATGGGACTCGGGCAGCAACATAAAACCCGATTTTAATTATCTCGTGACAACCTGAGGCATTTCCTCATAGCGGAGGGAGAGGAGGAGGAGGAAGGAGGGAGCGATCACTTGACTTTTGGCCAAAAAAACAAAAGAAAACTCCAGATAAGGGATTAAGAAGGGGAAATTAATACATTTGTGTCACATATAAAACAGTCCTGCATCGCTTTGCATCGCTTTGAATGAGAACATGCGAATGCTCGCTGGCTGCGCTGGGACAGGTGGGGGCGTGGGTTAGGGGCCAAAAACTCCGCCCCTTCTGTTCTCTGATTGGTCCGGTCAAAAATCTACCGGAGAAATCGTTGTCTATGAGAGAAGTCCCAGACTGAGCAGTGAAGGGAAATGAGAATTGAGCGGAGCTGTGCAGGAAGGTGAGGGCCAGGCTACCTCTGGACATTAAAAAAAAAAAAAAGCAAAAAAATTGTAGAAACGTTTCGTCTTTCATCTGAAAGACTTCCTCAGTCTGAGCTGCTGTATTCAGCTCAGTCTTATAAATAGCACCCTCTCACAGTGGATCAACCAGTTGGCTGATGACAGCCAAAACCAGCTGCTCACATGATCAAGGAGGACCATCAGTCTAACGATGGATCATTAGCACCCTGATGGTTGTTTGCTATTCACAGAGGGCTGAGTGATACTAGCAATAACAGCATTGTAAGAGGGGGACAGTTGAACCCGGAGGCCTCCACCTCTGTTTAATGATGGACGGTTTCTTTTCACAAAGATGGCCTCCTTTACTCCTCTCTCAAACCATCGTTCCTCTCTATCAAGGATGTGAACATCTTCATCCCTGAAAGAGTGACCTCTGACCTGGAGATGAGTGTAGACCACAGAGTCCTGACCTGATGATGTTGATCTTCTGTGCTGGTCCATCCTTTTGGCCAGTGGCTGTTTAGTTTCCCCGATATAAGACTGATCACCCTCCTGACACTGAACAACATACACAATATTACTCTGTTTTTGGTGGAACACCTGGAGAGCTGGTGCAAAGCGAATAACCTTCACATGAATGTGAAGAAGACAAAGGAGATGATTGTGGACTTCAGATGGAACAAACAAACCCACACCCCACTGAACATAAGAGGATCTGCAGTGGAAGTGGTCTCCAGCTACAAATACTTGGGTGTACACATGAATGATAACCTCAGCTGGAGCAACAACACCACCAGCCTGATCAAGAAAGGTCATCAGAGACTCTACTTCCTCAGACGGCTGAGACGAGCTGGTCTGAGCAGCCCAGTCCTCACCTCCTTCTACAGGTGTGCAGTGGAGAGCGTCCTGTGCTCCAGCATCAACGTGTGGCATGGAGGCTGCACAGTTGAAGAGAGGAAAGCTCTACAGAGAGTGGTGAAGGCTGCACAGAAGATGTTGGAGTCAGTCTCCCCACCATCACAGACATTTACACCTCCAGATGCAGGAAAAGAGCCACCTGCATCATGAAAGACCTCACTCACCCAGCACACACACTCTTTGCCCCACTCCCCTCAGGACGGAGGTTGAGGAGCATCAAATGTAGAACCACTAGACTGAGGAACAGCTTCTACCCTGAGGCTGTTAGACTCATGAATAAATAACCAGAATAATCACTGTGAAATATCACATCATGTTGCTGCTGATCTGTTTCATGTTGCTGCTGATCTGTTTCATGTTGCTGCTGATCTGTTTCATGTTGCTGCTGATCTGTTTCATGTTGCTGCTGATCTGTTTCATGTTGCTGCTGATCTGTTTCATGTTGCTGCTGATCTGTTTCATGTTGCTGCTGATCTGTTTCATGTTGCTGCTGATCTGTTTCATGTTGCTGCTGATCTGTTTCATGTTGCTGCTGATCTGTTTCATGTTGCTGCTGATCTGTTTCATGTTGCTGCTGATCTGTTTCATGTTGCTGCTGATCTGTTTCATGTTGCTGCTGATCTGTTTCATGTTGCTGCTGATCTGTTTCATGTTGCTGCTGATCTGTTTCATGTTGCTGCTGATCTGTTTCATGTTGCTGCTGATCTGTTTCATGTTGCTGCTGATCTGTTTCATGTTGCTGCTGATCTGTTTCATGTTGCTGCTGATCTGTTTCATGTTGCTGCTGATCTGTTTCATGTTGCTGCTGATCTGTTTCATGTTGCTGCTGATCTGTTTCATGTTGCTGCTGATCTGTTTCATGTTGCTGCTGATCTGTTTCATGTTGCTGCTGATCTGTTTCATGTTGCTGCTGATCTGTTTCATGTTGCTGCTGATCTGTTTCATGTTGCTGCTGATCTGTTTCATGTTGCTGCTGATCTGTTTCATGTTGCTGCTGATCTGTTTCATGTTGCTGCTGATCTGTTTCATGTTGCTGCTGATCTGTTTCATGTTGCTGCTGATCTGTTTCATGTTGCTGCTGATCTGTTTCATGTTGCTGCTGATCTGTTTCATGTTGCTGCTGATCTGTTTCATGTTGCTGCTGATCTGTTTCATGTTGCTGTCTGATCTGTTTCATGTTGCTGCTGATCTGTTTCATGTTGCTGCTGATCTGTTTCATGTTGCTGCTGATCTGTTTCATGTTGCTGCTGATCTGTTTCATGTTGCTGCTGATCTGTTTCATGTTGCTGCTGATCTGTTTCATGTTGCTGCTGATCTGTTTCATGTTGCTGCTGATCTGTTTCATGTTGCTGCTGATCTGTTTCATGTTGCTGCTGATCTGTTTCATGTTGCTGCTGATCTGTTTCATGTTGCTGCTGATCTGTTTCATGTTGCTGCTGATCTGTTTCATGTTGCTGCTGATCTGTTTCATGTTGCTGCTGATCTGTTTCATGTTGCTGCTGATCTGTTTCATGTTGCTGCTGATCTGTTTCATGTTGCTGCTGATCTGTTTCATGTTGCTGCTGATCTGTTTCATGTTGCTGCTGATCTGTTTCATGTTGCTGCTGATCTGTTTCATGTTGCTGCTGATCTGTTTCATGTTGCTGCTGATCTGTTTCATGTTGCTGCTGATCTGTTTCATGTTGCTGCTGATCTGTTTCATGTTGCTGCTGATCTGTTTCATGTTGCTGCTGATCTGTTTCATGTTGCTGCTGATCTGTTTCATGTTGCTGCTGATCTGTTTCATGTTGCTGCTGATCTGTTTCATGTTGCTGCTGATCTGTTTCATGTTGCTGCTGATCTGTTTCATGTTGCTGCTGATCTGTTTCATGTTGCTGCTGATCTGTTTCATGTTGCTGCTGATCTGTTTCATGTTGCTGCTGATCTGTTTCATGTTGCTGCTGATCTGTTTCATGTTGCTGCTGATCTGTTTCATGTTGCTGCTGATCTGTTTCATGTTGCTGCTGATCTGTTTCATGTTGCTGCTGATCTGTTTCATGTTGCTGCTGATCTGTTTCATGTTGCTGCTGATCTGTTTCATGTTGCTGCTGATCTGTTTCATGTTGCTGCTGATCTGTTTCATGTTGCTGCTGATCTGTTTCATGTTGCTGCTGATCTGTTTCATGTTGCTGCTGATCTGTTTCATGTTGCTGCTGATCTGTTTCATGTTGCTGCTGATCTGTTTCATGTTGCTGCTGATCTGTTTCATGTTGCTGCTGATCTGTTTCATGTTGCTGCTGATCTGTTTCATGTTGCTGCTGATCTGTTTCATGTTGCTGCTGATCTGTTTCATGTTGCTGCTGATCTGTTTCATGTTGCTGCTGATCTGTTTCATGTTGCTGCTGATCTGTTTCATGTTGCTGCTGATCTGTTTCATGTTGCTGCTGATCTGTTTCATGTTGCTGTGTTCATTCGCCCTCATCTGCTCACACAGACTCATGTGCGTGCTACTGTTGTTTTTGGCACATTATTTTTGTACCACTAGTGCTTAGTGTATTCTTAGTCTAATGAATTTCACATCTTATTATTGTTTTTCTTTACAATTTGTATTTTTGTTGGATGTAACTAGGACCCTGTGTACACAGTTTATTTCCACCTCATGTACCACATGTGATGTGTATGACAAATAAAAAAATCATTGAATCTAAAGCTTTTATTAGTCTCTATAGATTCAGATTATATTTGTAGAAATGTAGTAGAGTGCTGTGTGTGTGTGTGTGTGTGTGTGTGTGTGTGTGTGTGTGTGTGTGTGTAGTGATACAGGCCCTCTGTCTTGACCTTCAAGTACACCTCTCTGCATCTCTCTGAAACTCTCAGTGTTACACCTTCTTGAAACTCTCAAGGAGACAAATGGACACTTATATTTGTTACAATTATTTTGGATTAATGGACACTAATTAATCAGATTGAACTTTCTCTTTAATGTGTGTTAATTCAGAATTGATCTACAGTATATTTTTGTCATTTCAATGATGATCTGTTACTTGCATGAGTTTGACCCTTCTGCTGGTTTTATTTCTGCAGAGCAAGCAGGCTCTGATTCTAAGGCACAGTTCAGGGTAAACTGTTAGCTGTTCACTTCCTTCTCTGTTGTGTCTTCAAGCTAGACTCAACAGGCCAGTCCATCTGGCTGTTTATGTAAACAGTTTTCCTGTTGTCCGTCAAGAGACATTTCTGCCTATGGAATTAAACTTCCATCTTTTATTTTGTTAAACCAGCCAATAGTTATTAAGGAGGTGGGGAAGACCCCGCCTCCCATATAAAGGGACATTTCCTGCATTTTCTTTAGTGCTTTGGAGAGAACTAACTCACAACTGGTTTTGCTCCTCTGGGAAAGCTGGAGACGTTGTGGTCATTGTGTCAACTAGACCCACGTTTCAGCTGGAGTCACAGTAAAGCTTACTGTAACTCACTCACTCATCTCCTGGAAGAATTTGTTTTCTGAAGTTTTATTTTGAAAAATCAGTCTGTGCGCTTGACCGTTGTTTCCTGCCGAGGGAGGCGAGTTTTCCTCGTATCGTGAATCAGCCACACACGCTGAAGTTCCAACTGGACGGCCGGTGGACAAACCCATCCACGTGTGTGTCCAGACACTTCTCCACTCTTATCTCCAAGAGACGAACCGTCAACAGGTAACGAGTCGTGGTGTGTTTGAGCGTGCGGGAGCCCAGCAGTCTGCTCGTGTGGGAAAAAGGTGTCACCCAGTCTGGTTCAAAATAACCAACTTCAGTTAACTTAGCTTTCACTTATCTCAAATCTTCCTCCTATTTCTTCTTTTCATAAGCTATTAATCTGTAAGTAATGTGCCAACAGAAAAGTTAATAACTGTCTGTTTGTTTTAATTTGAATTCTTGTCAACGTAGTTATTAAATCAGAGCTAATATCGATACAAATGTTTATTGTAATTTTTGTGATAGTTTCAATAAAAGGTCTATTTTCTGGTAGACCAACATAAGTTGAAGTCTCTCGTGAAATTACATTTTTCCTAATTACAGTAAAAGCAATTTAATACCGGAAAAAGGATGAACTCGCGAATTGGTGGCAAGTTTGTGCAGATAAACTCTGCTCAGACCTGCGCATCTAAAATATAGGGAAGTCAGTAAACTGACTAATAACTCCTATATCTCTACAATAATGGTGGCCCAGTAAGTGTTTAAATGCCTATATTGTTACATGTGTGTGTGTGTATGTATGTGTGTGTGTGTGTGTGTGTATGTGTGTGTGTGTGTGTGTGTAGTAGAGTACTGTATGAATAGGTAAATGAGGCACACATTGTGTTTTAAAGATCTTTGACTATATTGAGTAGATAGAAAGGAGCTGTATAGGTACTGTCCACTTACCATACATTTGGTATTGTTCTGCGCTCATCTCCGGTTCTTGCTTTGGTCATTCTTCTGTTTTTCAGGAACGGATCAAACGTATTTCTGTTATTTTGAGCTTCGTGGACAGAGTTTAGGTCTTTAATATTTATTTTGTGCAAAACTTCATAAGTTCGAGCGAAACGCACCTGATTCGTTTGAATTACAAAGGAACAAATCAGAACGAGACCCTGTGACAGGGCTTTTTCAACATTTTAACATTTCTGGGTGGAAATAAAGACGTTATTTACAAAGTAGTGGAATATGTTGAGCAACTGCACATTTCTATGACCTGTTTAAAAAAAAAACCAAAACATGGCTACAGCTGGACGCCTTCACTAAACCTGTGTAGTGCACAAATCATGCACGGCTGTCAAGGTCCAAATGAAACTGGCAGAAGTCTTTTTAATTCAGTTTTCTGTAGAATCTAGTCATGCTCAAAGAACGTATGAAGACCAGCCCAAAGATTTGATCAGTGATGGTAAAACGGACTCATTTATCATTTTAATGATTCCTAAAGTCAAATGGCTGCTGCAGCCATGTTGGTCAGAGTCAGAGAGATTTACTTGTCATTTGCATCTAATGTGATTCATGTGGTGGAACAAAATGATGTACACAGGGTCCCAGTTACATCCAACAATAAAAAGTAAAACAAAAACATGCTGGTGAAGATTCTCAGTCGTCCAGGACATGATAAAATCAAAAAAGGCGTTCAATACAGGATCAACTGGACTTTATTTGTTGCAGAAAACGTTTCGACTTCTGTCCAGAAGTCTTTTTCAATTCTGAATGAATGGAAGCTGTGAGAACGAGAAGTTTTATACAAGCCACGCACCAACATATGAAATTGGAAACTGAAATAACACCACAAAATACCTAACATGCCCATTCTATTTAAATTGACAAAACAACACATCACACCTTAACAGAAGGGGGTTTGTAACACATACATGTAAATTGAAAGATCACACCTTAACAGTAGGAGGTTCCCTTGAGGTCTCTGGTAGAAGACACAAAACTGTATGTAAATTGACAAAAAACACCTCCCAAACAACAACAGAGGCTACTCAGAGAACTTTGTTAGTCTAATTTACAGACAAGACATCCCTGCTCCCATCCAGTGTAAAACGTTTCGGAATCAAATCCAAAACTGAGTTATAAGTCTTAGAAAGTTGAAATCTCAGACCTCCTCCTCTGTTAAGAGAAGGTTTTTCTCTCTTAACATAAACAGCTTCCTTCACCCCCCTCTCAAACCATCTGTGCTCTCGGTCCAAAATTTGAACATTCTGGTCCTCAAATGAGTGACCCTTGTCCGTGAGGTGGAGGTGAACAGCTGAGTTTTGTCCAGAGGAGGTAGCTCTCCTATGTTGAGACATTCTTTTGTGGATAGGTTGCTTCGTTTCTCCGATGTAACGGTCTGAGCAGACTTCGCTGCACTGGACTGCATAAACCACACCACTCTGTTTGTGTGTGGGGGTTTGGTCTTTAGGGTGGACCAACCTCTGTCTGAGAGTCCTGCTAGGTTTGAAATGTACTGGGATGTTGTGTTTGTTGAAAATCCTTCTGAAATTCTCTGAGACTCCAGCAACATAAGGAATGACAATGTTTTTCCGTCTGTTAGACTTTTTCTGTTCATTATTGTGTTTAACAGATTTCCTTGCTGACTTGACAAAAGCCCAGTTGGGATATCCACATGTTTGCAGAGATTTTTTGATGTGTTTCTGTTCCTTTTCCTTCCCTTCTGTCCTTGTGGGGATGTGTTCTGCCCGATGCTGTAAAGTTCTGATGACAGAAAGTTTGTGCTCCAGTGGATGGTGAGAGTCGAACAGGAGATATTGGTCTGTGTGGGTTGGTTTTCTGTAAACTTCAATGTTGAGACTGTCATCTCCCTCCATATGCACCAAACAGTCCAAAAAAGGCAGCTTATTGTCGTTAGCATCCTCTCTGGTGAACTTGATGTTGTTATCAACAGAGTTAATGTGTCTGGTGAACGCTTCCACCTCCCTGGCTTGGATTTTGACACAGGTATCATCCACGTATCTGAACCAATGGCTTGGAGTTGTCCCCTCATAGGAGTTTAGGGCTCTCTGTTCCACTTCCTCCATGTAGAGGTTTGCAACAATGGGTGACACTGGAGATCCCATGGCACAGCCGTGCTTCTGTCTGTAAAAACTGTCATTGAACTTGAAATAAGTGGTGGAGAGGCAGAGATCCAGCAGGGTGCAGATGTGGTCTGGGGTTAAGTTGGTCCTTTTGTCCAAATCCTTGTCCTGTAGAAGTCTTTTTTTGACAGTTTCTATTGCTTCAGAAATGGGTATGCATGTGAACAGAGAAGTCACATCATATGATACAAGAGTTTCTCCCGGGGTCAGCTTCAAATGTTGAACTTTGTTGGTGAAATCAATGGAGTTTTTAATATGATGAGGTGTGTTTCCAACCAGAGGAGCTACCAGAGGAACATCTGGCTGGTATTTTAGCTCCTCTGGTTGGGTTAAAAGTAACACAACAACCATAAAAGAAGAACAATGCATGCAGCAAATAACCCACTGGGGACAAGCAAGACCAAACAACTGTATACATATTCTTAAAGTGTAGCCAATTCCATCCTATTTTTATTTAATAATTAATTACCATCTTAGCTAACTCAATAGGAACGTGGGGTTACTGAACCAACAATCTTAAAACTGTCATCTCTGAACAATCCTAGCTTCACCGTACACAAACTGTGAGGTTTTCAGCTTTATTCATGGACCTGACACAGAGCCCTGACAACAGCTTCACAGCTGTCTCCTGAGTTTTGCATGAAACTGAGAAGAGCAGCATGTTTGTAGAATGATCACAAAATATGAGCCGTTTTGTTTAAGTGCTGAAACGCTGTTTCTATAACGTGAGTACACAAAAAAAAGATTGCGTTGCTAATAGGCTAACGTTAGCCGCTAACAGGTAGCAACAACACAACAATCAAACTAACGTTACTTACCCTCGTAGTTGTGCAGGAAACTTGAGATATACAATTTAAATCCCTTGTTAGTTTGCTTGTCGGAGCAAGGGACCAGGCATACGATACAAAGAACATCGTAGATACTTATCTTGGGCAGCTCTTGTAAACATTTAGACAGCACTGTTTTCACTGAGAACGGGGCTTAGACGGAAACTGGAATGCCGACTTCCAGTCAATGCGGAAGTGATTCACGACGCTTGTGCACAGAGCCTATCGGCAGTAAAATGATTGCTGCAGACATATGACTCTAGGAACCCACCGGTCCCTCGATCTCTGTACTTGTCTGGTCCATTCTTGTCGAAGTTTCTCATCTTTTGGAAATTTGTGAAGGCTCACTTGTTCACTGCTGATATTAGAACACCCAAATGCGCTACAACGTGACAGCATTTTTCAAGTTACTCAAATAAAAGAGGCAATCTTTCAGGAAAAGAATCTGTATGGAAAGCAGTTAACACACCAAACAAACAGGCAAGGCTCTGCCTTATGCCCACATGCACGTCACGATGACATTTTGCGGAAATGCACAGATTTTTAGGGGCGTGTCCCAGAGAAAAAACTACCATAACTTGGAAAGAAATTTTAATTAATTTATAATTTATTTTGCAAAAACGAACAGAGCTGAATGATATAAGATATATATGTTGTGAAAAATATGCAAATTTCCAACATCATGTCACAATACCTTTAAAGGTACAAAAGTTATTCTTTCAGCTTGTTAAGTGTTTTTCTTTTCCTTTCTCAGCTAGTCTTTAGGAAAACACACTTTATGGTAAATGGTAAATGGAGCTTACTTATATAGTACTTTCCAGCCCCTATGAAGGGCCCCAAAGCGCTTCACAGTACCAGCCATCCACCCATTCATACACACATTCATACACCGGTAGCGGTAGTCTGCCATGCAAGGCCCTGCCTGTCCTACCGGGAGCAACTCGGGGTTAAGTGTCTTGCCCAGGGACACAACAAGGTGTGCAGTGACCGGGGATCGAACCCGGGACCTTCCAGTCCTGAGCCGGCTGCCCTGCCTCTACACCATCTCGGCCCCACTTTAAACAAAAAGATTTCAGACCAAACACATGCATAATAGGCTCGTTGGTGCAGAGACCATCATATGATTTTTATTTCCAAGATGGCGGCGCGTGCAAACGCCGCGGCTTCTCTCTCTCCCTACAACACGGTGTTTTCGTCTTCTTTGTCCTGTATGCCGCAATGTTCCGGCACGTCTTTGTCATGTTTACGTGTTCAAGAACGCAAGTATAGCCGTGAGATCCTGCTTGATGTCGGAAAAACCGCTCATTTGGGAATAAACAGTGAACTCCAGGAGAGGCTACGCGAGCTCGAAGAGAAGCTACATGAGCTTCGTGACTGCGGCCTGCTTTGGAAGCCAGCCCCGAGCCTCCTTTCATCGCGCCCGCCGTGGAAGCGCCACAAGCGGCTGGACAGAAAGCGGAAGCCAGCCCTGAGCCTCCCTTCATCGCGCCCGCCGTGGAAACGCCACAAGCGGCGTGACAGAAAACAGAAGCGGGGTAAACGCGGAGGTGTCAGAGCTAGGCTAGCAGCTAGCCCACACAAACCGGCGATCCCATCCATGGTTTTGGCTAACGTGCGCT
>JBBPBX010038376.1:0-30429 GCA_038048925.1 Garcialebias charrua
ATCAGTGGCGGCTGGTGGTGATATTTTTAGGGTGGGCTAATTTACACACACACACACACACACACACACACACACACACACACACACACACACACACGTATAATGTACACATACATGTAATGCTGCAGGTTGGATTCCAACAACAGAGGCATCAATGTGAAATAAAGAAAACCCACTGTAAATTGACATTATGTCCTTTTTCAGCACAAAGACAAGCGTAAAACAACCAACCACCAAGAATACCAAAAGCCAAGCTTAAATAGAACCTTTTTCATCCAACTTACATTGCCCTGCATTAAGGGTTTCAACTGTAAAAGATTATTATTTTCCCAGTCAAACAGCTTTGCATAACTGCATCACACTCCTCCACACTCCTTTTCCCTCGTTTTTCAGGACTTTTTCAGGTTTCACAGGTTTTTCACAGCGTCTTCTCCGAACAACAAACACGGAAAGCACTTCAAAGCAGAAAAGAGATTTGTTAGCTACACTTGCCGTTAGCCACTCCTTTCGTTGGAACCAGGTCACAGAAAAACTCCGGTTTTGCCGCTTTTCCTTTTGCTGTATTTGAATATCCTTTGGTCTGTCTGGTCCCGACCTCTTCACCTCCAGTTTTTCCTCCAAAGACATCAAAGAAAATGGGTGACAAATCAAATAATCCACCTCGTTCATGCTAATCTAATCTTGCTCGCCATGGTACCACTGTACCTACACTAAACCACACCCACATAAACTAAAGAGCCTTTGAACGCTCGCGCGAACGCGCCAAGCTCAAATTTTACGACCGCTCACGCGCGCGCGGTTTCTCACAATAAACTGCCCTGGTGTCGGACTGTTTTGTATGTTACACAAATGAATTAAATTCCTCTTCTTCATCGCTGATCTGGACTTTTCTTTTGTTTTTTTGCCAAAAGTCAAGTGATCGCTTGAAGCGGTCACCATTCACTTCCTCCTCCGATGAGGAGGAATGAATGAACTTGTTCTCAGACCCGACCTGTCAATCAAATCAGTAGGCTGTCAGCAAATGACCAATCAGCGACCTCAATTTGTCCCTGTAGCTAAATGCTCCGCCCTGCTTCTGCTCAAATGACATCAAGTATTTGGAGCGAAAATGTTGGAGCCACACGCTGCTTCACGCTTTGCTCTGCTGTGAACACCCCACGCGCAGCACAGGCGCGTGGCGCGGCGCTCGGTCCAGCGCGGAGCTTTGCCTCGCCCTTTAGGCTTGAAGCACGTTATTGTACGTCCACCCTATTAACTGGCTTATTTCTGTGGCATTGGGCTTTATTTTTAAGTTGTTATTTATAAATTGTTTATAATTATATAATTATATTATAATTATATAATGTTTAACCTTTTTATTGTGAATACCAGGAAGGGCTTAGCCCTACTAGCCCACTTATACAAGCCATCCCTGCTTATAATAATAATAATATCCTATATATTTTTAACAGGTGGGACACATTCTTATTTACCTTAAGGCAAACATAGAGCCCAGCCAAAGCCTTAAAAATCCACATCTCCAAGCCTGGATTTCTGTTTCAGCAACACCAACTGAGCACCTGGAGCTTGACATTTCTTTTGACAAAGACTTCACTGATTCACAAATGAAGCACCTTGAGAACTTTTACTTTCCACACATGCTTCCAACATTAGTAGTTGAATTTGTTGCAAAGAAAATTCATCTCTGCCCAAAATACCTGGATCTCTTAAAAATACAGTAAACGAAAACAAATAATGAAATAGACAGGAAATGATCTTTAAAAACTTGATAATGAAAAAAGTGACATTTAGATAGAAACAGTAGTTTAATCCAAAATTAACTGATATATTGCACAAAAAAACTAACCTTGTAAGAAGGTTAACAGTCAACTACAGTATTCTACATAACAAATGAATTATTTCAGCAAATACTTTTCTATTGTAATATAGTTAACATTGCATCCTTTAAAAAACATGTTAAGAGTTGTGTTACGTTTACAGCAAGTACAGCAGTACATGTTTTAGAAAAATGTTTACATTTAATGTCTTCTCACTTCTCACTTGAAATAGGCTAAGCTCTTAAATCCACACATGAAAAAAAAAATTCAAACATGATTAGTTCAGAGGGAGAAACTCCCAATAAATATTTCACAGTGTTATTTGCATAGTGACTGAATGATTTACTTCTGGAGTCCAAGTTTTTAGCTTTCTGCAAAACTGTCTCTGTGCAGTCAATAACACAGGTTGTGTTTGAAAAGTGCTCATTAAAAGCTGTTGGCAATGTTGCTTTAAGTGTTTCACGGGGCAACCATAGAATAAGGTCCTTGGTTTGTTCTGACATTATGTCAATCCACATTCCAACAGTCTTACTGACCTGACCCTGTGAGATTTTGAACCTTCGTGCTAAATCAGCCATGGTGACAAAGTTCGGTCTTAGCTTCATCAAAGTAATTAGAATTTGGTCAACCACAGGCATTGTTGAGGAAGCAGGAGCAAATGGCTTAAGGCAAGACACAAGTGTATGAAACCTCATTTAACCAGAAATGAGGTTTTTCTAGCCAGGTATTTTTCTATACTGCTACATTTACACACACACACACAAATATATATATATATATACAGTAAATATATACAGTAAATATATACAGTATATATATATATATATATATATATATATATATATATATAAATTTCCTTCTGGGAGCTGGTGGAATCTTCCTCCATCCGTTAGCTCGTTGTTCCTCCAAGCCCTGCAGCTCTGCCTGTACTTTTCCACTGCTTTGCGCGGTCCAGAGTTTACAGTAAGGTCTGTTAGCATGTTAGCTCATCCCTCGTCCCAGAGGACCAGACTTAGCTTTTTTAGAGAGTACTGGGCAGCTGTAGCCTCCTCTGCCTCGGTGCTATTTATAAGACTGAGCTGAATATAGCAGCTCAGACTGAGGAAGTCTTTCGGACGAAAGACGAAACGTTTCTACTTTTTTTGTTGTTGCTTTGTTTTGTTTTGTTTTTTGAATGTCCAGAGGACCAGACTTAGCTTTTTTAGATTTTTCTACCTGGATTATTGAGCATGCATCAGGGTATTTTGAACCACTTTGGCCAGGATTGCCTCAAACTTGTTAGAGAGTTTGAGAAAATAGCTAGGAAGAGGGCAGACTACAGGGACCATATGCGATTCAACCTTAGATGCAGACAAAGTGGCATCATTCCCAAGAGCCTGGAACTGAAATCGTCGGTCAGCAGGCACCAAGCAAGATCCTTCAGAAGGCACAGACGCAGCTGCTGAATGAACAGGTGAGACAGACCAATTTTACTATTGAGGCCTTGAAGGTTCTACTCCGAGTCCCTCCCGGATGACCGAACTTCTCACCCTATCTCTAAGGGAGAGTCCAGACACCCTGCGGAGAAAACTCATTTCAGCCGCTTGTATCCGAGATCTCGTTCTTTCGGTCACAACCCAAAGCTCATGACCATAGATGAGGGTGGGAACGTAGATCGATCGGTAAATTGAGAGCTTTGCCTTTCGACTCAGCTCTCTCTTCACCACGACAGACCGGTACAGCGCCCGCTTCACTGCGGACGCTGCACCTATCCGCCTATCGATCTCACGCTCCAGTTTTCCCTCATTCGTGAACAAGACCCCGAGATACTTAAACTCCTCCACTTGGGGCAGGACCTCATCCCCGACCCGGAGAGGGCATGCTACCCTTTTCCGGCTCAAGACCATGGCCTCGGATTTGGAGGAACTGATCCTCATCCCGGCCGCATCACACTCGGCTGCAAACCGCTCCAGCGAAAGCTGTAGATCACGACCTGATGAAGCCAATAGGACCACATCATCTGCAAAAAACAGAGAAGCGATTCTAAGGCCACCAAAACGGATCCTCTCAACACCTTGGCTGCGCCTAGAAATTCTGTCCATAAAAGTTATGAACAGAATCGGTGACAAAGGGCAACCTTGGCGGAGTCCAACTCTCACTGCCGGCAATGCGGACCAAGCTCTGACACCGGTCGTACAGGGACCTAACAGCCCATATCAATGGGCCTGGTACCCCATACTCCCGGAGTACCCCCCACAGAACCCCCAGAGGGACGCGGTCGAATGCCTTTTCCAAGTCCACAAAGCACATGTAAACTGGTTGGGCAAACTCCCACGCGCCCTCCAGGACCCTGCTGAGGGTGTAGAGCTGGTCCAGTGTTCCACGACCAGCACGAAAACCACACTGCTCCTCCTGAATCCGAGGTTCGACTATCCGACGGACCCTCCTCTCCAGAACCCCTGAATAGACCTTACCAGGGAGGCTTAAGAGTGTGATCCCCTATAGTTGGAACACACCCTACGGTCCCCCTTTTTGAATAGGGGAACCACCACCCCAGTCTGCCAATCCAAGGGAACTGCCCCCGATGTCCACGCGATATTGCAGAGTCGCGTAAGCCAACACAACCCCACAACATCCAGAGCCCTAAGGAACTCAGGGCGAATCTCATCCACCCCTGGAGCCCTGCCACCGCGGAGCTTTTTAACCACCTCGGTGACCTCAGCTCCAGAGATTGGAGAGCCCGACCCAAAGTCCCCAGGCTCCGCTTCCTCAGTGGAAGACGTGCCAGTAGGATTGAGGAGGTCTTCGAAGTATTCCGCCCACCGACTCACAACATCCCGAGTTGAGGTCAACAGCACGCCATCCCCACCATAAATGGTGTTGGTCGCGTACCGCTTTCCCCCCCTGAGACGCCGGATGGTGGACCAGAATCGCCTCGAAGCCGTACGGAAGTCATTCTCCATGGCCTCTCCGAACTCCTCCCACGCCCGAGTTTTTGCCTCAGCAACCACCCGAGCCGCATGCCGCTTGGACTGTCGGTACCTATCTGCTGCTTCCGGGGTCCCACAGGCCAAAAAGGCCCAATAGGACTCCTTCTTCAGCTTGACAGCATCCCTCACCGCCGGTGTCCACCACCGGGTTCGAGGGTTGCCACCACGACAGGCACCAACAACCCTGCGGCCACAACTTCGATAAGCTGCCTCGACAATAGAGGCGCGGAACATGGCCCACTCGGACTCAATGTCCCCCGCCTCTCTCAGAATGCGTCCAAAGCTCTCCCGGAGGTGGGAGCCAAAGCTCCGCCACACGGGAGACTCTGCCAGACGCTCCCAGCAGACCATACCATACCATACCATACCAGTTTATTTATAAAGCACTTAAAAATACAGCAGCAGCCGTCCGAAGTGCTGTACAAGAATAAAAACAAGCACAAAACAATAAAAACAATCAATCTCAATCATATAAATATCGGAACATCACAAGTAAAATAATACAACATTAAAACAGAGATGTGAACTCATTCTGGTTTAAAAGCCAATGAAAACATATGTGTTTTTAAACGAGTTTTAAAAACAGATATTGATGGGGCCTGCCTGACCTTCAGTGGCAGCTCGTTCCACAATTTAGGAGCCAGAGCTGAAAATGCTCTGTCTCCTCTGGTCTTATAAAAGGTTTTTGGGACTGCTAAAAGCATCTGGTCAGCGGATCTGAGAGCACGTGATGGCACATAAAGTTGAAGCAGTTCAGACAGATAAGAAGGACTAAACCCGTTCAAAGACTTAAAAACAAACAATAAAACTTTAAAATGGATTCGAAACTGGACAGGAAGCCAATGAAGGGACATTAAAACTACATATGTACATATGGGTCTACATATGTAGACCCTCACAATACGTTTGGGTCTGCCAGGTCTGACCGGCATCCTCCCCCACCATCGGAGCAAACTCACCACCAGGTAGTGGTCAGTTGACAGCTCCGCCCCTCTCTTCACCCGAGTGTCCAGGACATGCGGCCGCAGATCAGATGAGATGACAACAAAGTCGATCATCGAACTGCGACCTAGGGTGTCCTGGTGCCAAGAGCACATATGTACACCCTTATGCCTGAACATGGTGTTCGTTATGGACAATCCATGACGAGCACAGAAGTCCAACAACAAAACACCACTCGGGTTCAGATCAGGGGGGCCGTTCCTCCCAACCACACCCCTCCAGGTCTCACTGTCATTGCCCACGTGAGCGTTGAAGTCCCCCAGCAGAACAAGGGAGTCCCCAGGAGGCGCACTCTCCAATACCCCCTCCAAGGACTCCAAAAAGGGTGGGTAATCTGCGCTGCCGTTTGGCGCATAGGCACAAACAACAGTCAGAGCCCGTCCCCCCACACGTAGGCGAAGGGAGGCTACCCTCTCGTTCACCGGGGTGAACCCCAACGTACAGGCACCAAGATGGGGGGCAACAAGTATGCCCACTCCTGCTCGGCGCCTCTCACCAGGGGCAACTCCAGAGTAGAAGAGTGTCCAACCCCTCTCAAGGAAACTGGTTCCAGAGCCAGAGCCATGCGTTGAGGTGAGTCCAACTATTTCTAGCCGGAACCTCTCAACCTCACACACTAGCTCAGGCTCCTTCCCCACCAGAGAGGTGACATTCCATGTCCCAATGGCCAGCTTCTGTAGCCGAGGATCAGACCGCCAGGGTCCCCGCCCTCGGCCACCACCCATCCCACATTGCACCCGACCCCTTTGGCCCCTCCCATAGGTGGTGAGCCCATGGGAAGGGGGACCCACGTCTCCTCTTCGGGCTGTGCCCGGCCGAGCTCCATGGGTGAAAGCCCGGCCACCAGGCGCTCGCCAACGTGCCCCACCTCCGGGCCTGGCTCCAGAGTGGGGCCCCGGTGACCCGCGTCCGGGCGAGGGAACATTTTGTCCATTTATTGTACTCATCATTGGGGTCTTCGGGCTGCACTTTGTCTGGTCCCTCACCTAGGACCTGTCTGCCTTGGGTGACCCTACTAGGGGCATGAAGCCCCTGACAGCATAGCTCCTAGGATCATTGGGACACTCAAACCCCTCCACCACGGTAAGGTGGCAGCCCAGGGAGGGGCTGCTTCTCCACATCGAGAGGAGCCAGTTGAGGTGGCTCGGGCATCTGGTTAGGATGCCTCCTGGACGCCTCCCTGGTGAGGTGTTCCGGGCATGTCCCACCGGGAGGAGACCCAGAGGAAGACCCAGGACACGCTGGAGGGACTATGTTTCTCGGCTGGCCTGGGAACGCCTTGGGATTCCCCCAGAGGAGCTGCTCCAAGTGGCTGGGGAGAGGGAAGTCTGGGCCTCCCTACTTAGGCTGCTACCCCCGCGACCCGACCTCGGATAAGCGGACGAAAATGGATGGATGGATGGATGGAGGCCTTGAAGGCCAAAGAAGAGCACATTAAACAAAAACTAACAACGTTCTACACTTCAGCAAGTGATGGACTTACATATCAGGCACGCTTAGCACAGCATGTCAAGTCCAAGACTCAACAACAAAACAAATGTAACTTACTGATAACTCGTCAACACCATCACAATTCCAATAACAACACATTCAGTGGAAGACTACACTCCGGTACACAGTTACATGCCAGGGAGGGTACACAGTTAATATGTCTTGTTCTTTATTCTTATTCTTTATTACTTAAGCCCGAGATACACTCATGCGTCCTCAGGTACGCCACCATACGTGCGCATTTTGTGCGCATGTGTTTTGCTGATATGCTTCAGCTTATGTCAGAAACTATCAGCTTTCTAAACGCTCGCGTTCTCCTTGTTGTAATATGAGCAGCTGAGCACGGAGGGGACTCAACTGAGCTCGCTGATTGGTCACTTGCTGACACGCCTACTGAAATGATTGACAGCCAGCTCATGTAGCGCCTTGAAGACCGCGGCGGTGTTCAT
Organism: Garcialebias charrua; assembly: GCA_038048925.1. Classification (NCBI taxonomy): domain Eukaryota; kingdom Metazoa; phylum Chordata; class Actinopteri; order Cyprinodontiformes; family Rivulidae; genus Garcialebias; species Garcialebias charrua. Next base: position 7,729 of record JBBPBX010038376.1, read on the forward strand.
GCGGTGTTTCTACTATATATGTTGTAAAAAGTTCTCTCAGAAATAAAAATAATAACAGGGAGTGCTTTTCCTGCAGCACACAGCCCACCAGGGATATTTAAAACATCGCCGCACCCAGGTAGGACCTGAATTCATTCATTTCAATCATCGAGTGAACGGAGGAAGAAGCAGTTACTTGACTTTAGGCAAAAAAGCAAAAGAAAAGGCCCGATCAACGATAAAGAAGAATCAAGACACATATTATTTCAGAAGAGACTTATTTTAAATTTGTGTTAATTCAGAATACAGTACAGTATATCAAAAGAATAACTTTTGTCATTTTATGATCATCTGTTATTTGCATGAGTAGTCACTCTTTAATATGCTGATGTATTCCTAATATGTGGAACAAACTGTGTCCAGGGTGGAAATTTATGTCAAGTTGAACTTTTCAGATTTGTTTTAGAAATGTTAACACGTGAATCAAAGCCTAATCAAAGTTATCTTATAACTGGTGACTGTGTTCTGTCTGTTCTAAAAACAATCTTTCTCTGTTGTCCTGCACAACCTTCAGACTTTCAACTCTCTGACCTGAGCAAACTCACTCCTTTATTTTGGTGAATAGCCAATGAGCGGAGTGGATTTAACTGGGTCAAGCTCTACAAAAACCCTAGCCTGGTTAAAACCAGACCCTTGTCCTTCACTTCCCTTCAGACTAGGGTCTGGGACCTCTCCATTTTAAAACGATTCTTGCTGGAGGCGTTGGCCTCTGCTGAGGAACAAAACCATTGGATATTTTGAACAGGGAAAGCATTCTGCTCCCTCCCCTCAGAGCCATGTATGGCTGCTCCCCGTGCTCTGGTGAACTTGACAACTGCTCCGCCTCCTGCAGCTTTTCTCTTGCTGCCGGCTGCCGCGCTGCAAATTCTGTGTTTATATGTTAATAAAACGTTTTAATAAAATACAATAAAACCATGGATCGCTGGTCCAGCTCACCAGAAGACCAGAAAATCTGATGGGACTCGGGCAGCAACGTAAAACCCGAGTTTAATTCTCGTGACAACCTCAGCCATTTCCTTGTTCATTTCAGCGGAGGGAGAGAAGGAGGAGGGAGCGAGCGATCACTTGACTTTTGGCCCAAAAAACAAAAGAAAACTCCAGATAAGGGATTAAGAAGGGGAAATTAATAAATTTGTGTCACATATAAAACAGTCCTGCATCGCTTTGCATCGCTTTGAATGAGAACATGCCGCTGCTCGCTGACTGCGCGCTGGCAGAGCCCTTTTATAGGGCTCTGCGCGCTGGGACAGGTGGGGGCGTGGGTTAGGGTCCAAAACTCCGTCCCTTCTGTTCTCTGATTGGTCCGAACAAAAATCTACCTGAGAAATGGTTGTTAATGGGAGAAGTCCCAGACTGTGCAGTGAAGGGAAATGAGAATTGAGCAGAGCTGTGCAGGAAGGCGAGGGCCAGGCTACAAAAACCCTAACTTCCTGCTTTTCTTTAGTCCACCAGGGAAGTTAAACTATGTTCTTCTCCTGAAAGCTGGATGAACGCCAGTCAAACGCCAATGACTTTGTTCTATCAGCAAGGTTTTCATAGCAAACTCGTTGTGAAATCCGACCTCGAGCTGAAAAGCTCCATTTGAATGAATTTTCCTCCAAGGAAAGTTTTATTCTGAAAATTCAAACCAGGAAATGCCGTTACTGCCGTTACTACTAAAGTTGAAGTATACCTCTGGAGACACTGAAAACAGTAAATGGACTGACCAACTATACCAAGGGGGATTGATCGTCTTCACGAGGTAACAAAGTCGTCAGATGCTTTGCCAAGTGTACGAAGTGTAACTGAGATCGGCCGGAGAATGTGTCATTCCTGGTTAACTCATTTTAAGATAACTCCCTGAATCTAACTCCTTTTATTCCTTCATCCTCCTCCTAAACTTTCTCCTTAAACTTTTCTTTCTAAGCCAGTAAAATTTAAGTTTAACGTGCCTGCAGAATAAGTAAATACCGTATGTCAACTTATTACTTGTCTGTTGTTTCTAAATTTGAATCTGTCGATAGTTCAATTTGCATGAAATTGAAATCAGTCAATCAAGTGTACATGACGTTAATTTTAGTTGATTTTATTTTAAATAAAATGCCGTGTCTCTGGCATGCCAACTACAATTAACATTTCCATTGTCACTTTATGGTTCTCTGTCCATCATTTGGTCACAAGGTTGTTATGAATAATTCTGAAAAGAAATAGAATCCGTGAATTACTATTCTGCTGAATAAGTAATTAATCAAGGTAAAAGTGTGTCAGTTGATACTACACACATATATCCTACACTTTCATGGACATGATTCATGTATTTTCTCTTCTTTGGACGCTTTCAGACACTTGATGTTGATTTATTTTCTCACACTTCACCTGCTTCTCTTTACTGCTGCCAGAAAGGAGAATGATGAAATGATGTTATTTAGAAGAAAATGTCTCGCTCACTTTTCTTCATGTCACTGCCACAAGTGACAGCAGCTCTCTGCATGTGCTGCATCACTTGATTGATGTGACAGGAGGAAAGGAGAGGTGTTTGTGAACTCTTCAGAGTGAGCTCTCGTCCAGTGCTCCCTCAGCAGGAGCTCTAAGTCTTCCTTCTTCTCTTCTCCTCCATCCTGTTGGAAGCTGCAGACTATTGACTTCAGCTCACATGTTCAAAAACATGCATGTTAGGCTCACATGTTCAAAAACATGCATGTTAGGCTGCCTTCAGGCCCAGGAGGAGCATGCAGAGAGATGTGTGCTCTCAACAGGAATTGCCTAAATAAAGCTTCATGAATAAATCAATAGTTTGATCAATTTTCAGTCAGTTTGACATGAATACACATGACATCATGCTTTATTTCTTGTTGTGGGCTTCTGTGTTTGAGAGTCTTTCTAATGGAAACAGGATCAATTCTCTTCAAGTTCCTGTCACATCCAGTTTTCATGATAAACACTAAAGCATTCATGGAAAGAACATTACGGATGTATGGCAGAATCAATTCACGCAGCTCACATGAACAGTTGTGGAGATATTTGCATGTGCAGGAACGGAGAGATGACAACGCCTGCATGGAAACACATCATTGCTACAATAGCTAACACAGACAGGAGCACAGAGTCTGATGTTTCTTTACATTATTCACAGTCACTATTAAAGAAAGATGAAGAAGAGTCACATCTTGTAGAAACAAAGATTTTGAAAGACTTCTTCTTCTTTGTTGTCACTTCCTGTTTCACTCCGGCCATGCCATGGAACTAATTCATGGATATTATGCACAATTTATTTTATATTAACATGTTCTTCCTCTTTTTGTGTTCGTGCATGTCACAGGCATTTGAAGGTCCAGTTTCTTAGGTCCACCTGTAGAAGCCAGTCCAACAGTGGTGCTGCTGGGAGGTGGACTGGTCTCCAGTTTGAATTAAATTCAGAGTTCGAGCTCAAAGCTCACACAGAAGAACTGTATTCTAGTCAGAGGGTTTCTAACATTCAGAGCCTTGTGTGTAAAGTGTTGTCTTAGTAGCAGAAAGCCTCTGGTCCTGCTCCAGTGGGCCGTCCAGAACAAACACAAGTGGATGGAGACACGTCCAACACTGGACAGAGTGGACCTCAGAAACTGTGTGGAGGTTTGAAATGTAGTGGACATGACCGTGGTCCACTATGATGCGAGATTACACCTTCGTCTTTGAACTGTCCAGTGATAACCTTTACTGACCTCTCAGTAAACAGATATTTACTTTTAAGTTTGAATCTAATAACATGATCACTCTCAAGAGACTCTTTGCATCTTTAATTTTATTCAAATGTAATCAAAAGAATAACATTTTGTCATGTTCATGATATGTGCTATTATTCTGTGTTATTCTTTAATCAAAGCATTCACCTGTGTTATTCATGAGCAGTGTTGTACTTTACAATATGTTTTATGATCACATATGTTATATGCTGGTTTATTCTGCACCAACGATGGTGCTAAAGAACTGTGTGAAAGGGGAAGGCCAGGGTTGGAGTGGCCCGGCAGTTTTGTTTAGAAATGGAGAAGACAGTTAATCTGTTGTTTTCATGAGAATGGCTCCAGAACTCCCTGTCTTCCTCCAAACAATTTCTTTCTGTTTCTGACTTTCACCTTGAATCCTGATAACGTCAAAGACTCTAACTCCCTTCTCCTGACATCTCTCTATCTTTATAGCTGGATAAAGCTGCAGTCACGAGTCAAAGACTGGCTTATCAGCTGAGGACTGGAGGCCTCCATAAGCAGGGGCGGATCTAGAAAAATATCTATGGGGTGGCAAGAGGGTGGCAAGGTTGTTTCAGGAGGTGAAAACACCCTCCCCCTCCACACACATACACACACACACATATAGTACATATATATACAGTATACAGGTAGTCCTTAACTTACGATGCCCCCGACTTATGACCACATCTCATTATTTAAAAAAAAAACTTTTTTTAATAATAAATAAATAAATGTACAGTACTGTACAGTTACCAAGCACTTCCTATCCTAACACAGTTAAGGAGTGAGTTAAATTGTCTTCCTCCTCCCTAGCAGGCTCCATTCACATAAAAGGAGCTAGCTCTTTTTATGTGAAAGGGAGACAATTCAACTCACTCCTTCATCTTTAAGAACTGTGTTATGATAGGCTAAGTGCTTGGTAACTGTACAGTACTGTACATCTATTTATTTATTTAAAAAAAAAAATATTTTTTTGTATGTGATCCTACTTACGAATTTTCGACTTATGAACGGCCCGTAGGTACAGAACTCGTTCTTAAGTCGGGGACTACCTGTATATATAAATAAAATGATGCAATGTAAAGGGAGAGACATGAAACAGCCAAAGTACAGGCAGCAGAAATACAAGTGTGTTCAGTCCTCTTTTCATTTAATTTCTCACTTCCCGCCACTCAGTCAGAACTTGACGTCTTGAGTCAGTTGTACATTGTGCTTCTTCTTCTTTAAATGTATTGGCAGTTGGCAAGAAAGTTAGGTGAGCATTACCGCCACCAACTGGTAAGGAGTGTGGACCAAATGACTACATTGTGCTGCATTCAATGTTGTCGGAAAAAAGATGTTCACGTTCGTAATGTCCAGCTGGGGTGGCAAACAGGGTGGCAAGGCTCTCTGTTGGGGTGGCAACTGCCACCCCATGCCACCCCAGTAGATCCGCCCCTGTCCATAAGCTCACAGAGCAAAAGCTCCCTAGTTCTTAATGAACTTTTTGAGGAACGCTTTATTTTGAAACTAATCAGGACGTGGCATTGTTTGTGACGAAAAAATCAGGCGTCACGACACGTTGGATCCATAAACACGCCGAGGTACAACTGGACTTCACGGACCTACAACCTGTGAGTCCCAGCCTGCTTCTCAACTCTACCAAACCGAGACGGAACGTCTAACAGGTACGGAGTTGCTGATGTTTACTGGAACGTGCGATGGGGTCGAGCTGGTTTTCGTATGGAGAAGTGTCAGCCTGGTTAAAATCAAAATAGATAACTTCCTTTAAACTTCCATCTCTCCATCCTTGATCTATTCCTCTTAAAATACCCTGATGCATGCTCAATAATCCAGGTAGAAAAATCTAAAAAAAGCTAAGTCTGGTCCTCTGGACATTCCACAAACAAAACAAAACAACAAAAATATCACTCATACCATACCATACCATACCATTTTATTTATAAAGCACTTTAAACAGGAACAAGTCCACACCAAAGTGCTGGACAAACAAACACGCAACAGGCAACACAGACAATGAAGTACAACACAAAAAACATAAAAACATTGCAGATCATAAATCAAACGATCCAATACAAATCAGCTGGCATTGAAAGCGATGGAGTAGTAGTGAGTTTTTAACCGGGATTTGAAAACCGAGAGGGAGGGGGCCTGTTTGATGAGCAGCGGTAACTCGTTCCAGAGTCTTGGGCCTGCTACAGAGAACGCCCTGTCACCCCTGCGCTTAAGGCGAGTTTCTGGAACTATTAAGAGTACCTGATCCTCTGACCTCAAAGCACGTGGAGGGACATATGGGTGTATCAGATCCGAGAGATAGGCGGGGGCGAGACTGTTCAGCGATTTGTAGACATACATGAGAATTTTGAATTGGATTTGAAGATGAACCGGTAGCCAGTGAAGGGAGGCCAAGACTGGTGTAGTATCTCTGTGAATAGCAAACAACCATCAGGGTGCTAAAGATCCATCGTTAGGCTGATGGTCCTCCTTGATCATGTGAACAGCTGGTTTCGGCTGTCATCAGCCAACTGGTTGATCCACTGTGAGAGGGTGCTATTTATAAGACTGAGCTGAATACAGCTTCTCAGACTGAGGAAGTCTTTCGGACGAAAGACGAAACGTTTCTACAATTTTTTTTTGCTTTGTTTTGTTTTTTTGAATATCCAGAGGACCAGACTTAGCTTTTTGAGATATTCCTCTTAAACCTCTCCCTTTACCTCAATTTAAGCTGGTAAATATATTTTAAGCTAAGAGCCTACAGATAAAAAAGTAATATTGTCATCTTAATTGCTTGTTTTCTGTTGTCCACAATTAAAACTGACGTGTTAAATTGGTAAGAAATTGAAATCAATCATTCAAGTGTAATGGTGTTAAATTTAATGATTTGTTAATTAATAAATGGTTTATCTCTGATATGCCAACTTTAGTTAACGTTTCTTGTCACTTTATGCTTGTCTGGTCATCCTTCATCAGCTAAGATCACAGAAATGCTAAGTTTAATCCATTCATGAAGAGAACCCGTGGATTACTATTCGTTCTGAATAAGTAATCAATTAAGGTAAGGTGTGTCAGTTCAATACTGACCCCTAAGATCCTTTACAGAAAGCAGAGCTGTTGTGTTGCTCTGGATCAAAAGCTTCAGCTCCAGCTGCTCTGTTCAAATGGAAACACTAAATGCTTCATTTGATCATTTCTCTGTCCACTTCTTCATGTTCAGCCTGTTCTCTGCTTCACTCTTGTTGCTCTATTTGCAGCCTCTTCAGTGGATTCTTGCTGCTGTCATGTGATCACTCTGCAGGGATCAATCACCTCCAGGGTCATTGGTTCAACAAGTCAGTAGAGATGATAGAAAAACCAGCAGATGTTCAGTGGAAACGTTTCACCTGCTGTCACAATGTGTTTCTATTAGAACCTTCAAGTGGACGCATTAGAGCAGACAGGAGAAAGAAAACATGTCTCCTGTTTCTGCAGATGTTCAGCAGACAAACATCTGGCTGCACACTCCCAAACCTTGGTTCTGGTGAGTTCTGTTCACAGAACCTGCTCCGTATCTCAGCTCTAAACATTCCACTAACACCCCTCACAACACCAAGAAGAGGTCAGAGGTCAGGGAAGAAGACATCCAGGAAGATGTTCCTTTGAACTCATCAACATCTGGCTCACAAGAAGCCCACATGGTTCATCAACATCTGGCTCACAAGAAGCCCACATGGTTCCAGCAGACGTCTGGGAGAAGTTGGGACTGTGAGCAGTTCAAGTGGAACAAGAGTTGGAGCTGAAGTCCAGCAGCTTTTGGACCAACTCAGCTGTTTTCTATCAGAACCCTTCCTTCCTTCCTTCCTTCCTTCCTTCCTTCCTTCCTTCCTTCCTTCCTTCCTTCCTTCCTTCCTTCCTTCCTTCCTTCCTTCCTTCCTTCCTTCCTTCCTTCCTTCCTTCCTTCCTTCCTTCCTTCCTTCCTTCCTTCCTTCCTTCCTTCCTTCCTTCCTTCCTTCCTTCCTTCCTTCCTTCCTTCCTTCCTTCCTTCCTTCCTTCCTTCCTTCCTTCCTGCTGCTGTGTCTGATTGTTTATCACACCATGCCTTTGATCTCTTCTTTTAATAGATTTTCACTGGATCTGGATGGATTTCACTCCTTTTATCACTTTGATCCATTTGATTTTCATTAACATAACAGGACCAACCTTGTTACTGTGAAGATACTAAGCTTCAGAGCTTTTCAGATTGCTCATCGCTTCGCCATCTGAAGCAAGTTCAAGCAACAAAGTCAACAAAGTAGCTAAGTATGCTAGTAGCTAAATATGCTAGTGTGCGTTATTTTCGGCCACTTCTTCAAGTCGTCCTCCCACCCCTCAATAGCTGTAGGTAGCGGTAAAACAATATCTCCACATTTGAGTTGTGATTGTTCGTGTTCCCACATATTTTATGACCTAAAACCTCTGACGAAAACCGGTTAGCGCGTCGCTAGCGTGTAAAAAAAGTGCCGTTCCGGTTTACGGCAGAAGTCGTTCCCATAATTAGCGCAAGGCATCATGGGGGCTAGGAATAAGGTGAATAACTTAGAGCAGCGCTTGTTGTCCCACGGTGCGGAGCATGGAGGAGGATGAGGAGGCGCACCTGACCATGGTGTGAGATACTAAACAACTAGTAGGGTAAGAAATGATCCTGCACTAATACACATATAAATCACACAAAGTGTTTAAAAATAGCCTAAATTGTATGAACTGGCATCAGTAGTGATTTAGCCTCTTTTGGGGGGGTGCTCAAGCACCCCTGAATTTTAAATTGGCACATTCCTGAAAAATTAAGAATCCATCATTAGGATTTTGTAAGGAAGCTCATTTACCAAACCTTAGATTTAGCAAAATATTGAATATGGAATAAATGACAACAGTCTCAAACGGGCCAGTAAAATCTATGATTTTTTTGCATGAACCACGTCACCTGTCAATCAATCCAGTATCAGCAACTGACCAATCAGCAACCTCAATTTGTCCTAAAGTGAACACCCCTTACCTGCAGAGTTGCCGCTTTGCAGTTAGTGATTTCAATAATGACCTTTTGTTTCATGTTAATCTACTGTAAATAAAACCTTTGTACCAAATGCAGGAAATGGCATCTACTTTATTCAAAATTCTCTGGGGGAGAACCCCCCCACCACCACCACCACCACCAACGCCGCTTGTTCTGTACAGTAATGTTCTTTATACAGAATAGAAGCTTAAATCACAAGCTTCAAGTCCAAAAACATGCATGTTAGGCTGATTGGTAACTCTAAATTGTCCCTGAGTGTGAGTGAAACAGGTCCCTCTTGTAAATGAGTCCCCGTGGCTCAACGAGGATAGCCTGTATAAATAAAGGTTGAATGGTTGAATGAATGAATGAATGAAAAAATAACTGTATAATAAATAAATGTACTTTACTTAAATAATTATTTGTATTTCATGTATTATATTATTGCATTTGGCCCGCAGCCCTCTGACAGATTTTAAATTTGGCTCTTTCATGGAAAAAGTTTGGGCACCTCTGGTGGTGCACAATGGGGTGCATTGCCAGTTTTTTTTTTTTTTTTTTTTTTTTTGAACCAAGTTTTGACAATACATGTAGTCCAAAAATATCATATAAAACAGAGTCCATTACAAGAAAGTAAAATAAAACAAAAAGCTAAATTTAAATAAAGATATAAGTAACAGATTCTTCAAAATTATTCCATGAGGGGCTTTTTTTACTCCATTTCATCTTGTGGACATAATATTTTGCTAAAATTACAATAAGTAACACCCCTCCCTGGGCTGCCACCTTACCGTGGTGGAGGGGTTTGAGTGTCCCAATGATCCTAGGAGCTATGCTGTCAGGGGCTTTATGCCCCTAGTAGGGTCACCCAAGGCAGACAGGTCCTAGGTGAGGGACGAGACAAAGCGCAGCCCACAAGACCCCTTATGATGAGTAATATAAATGGAAACAATGTTCCCTCGCCCGGACGCGGGTCACCGGGGCCCCACTCTGGAGCCAGGCCCGGAGGAGGGGCACGTTGGCGAGCGCCTGGTGGCCGGGCTTTCACCCATGGAGCTCGGCCGGGCACAGCCCGAAGAGGAGACGTGGGTCCCCCTTCCCATAGGCTCACCACCTGTGGGAGGGGCCAAAGGGGTCGGGTGCATTGTGGAATGGGTGGTGGCCGAGGGCGGGGACCCTGGCGGTCTGATCCTCGGCTACAGAAGCTGGCCATTGGGACATGGAATGTCACCTCTCTGGTGGGGAAGGAGCCTGAGCTAGTGTGTGAGGTTGAGAGGTTCCGGCTAGAAATAGTCGGACTCACCTCAACGCATGGCTCTGGCTCTGGAACCAGTTTCCTTGAGAGGGGTTGGACACTCTTCCACTCTGGAGTTGCCCCTGGTGAGAGGCGCCGAGCAGGAGTGGGCATACTTGTTGCCCCCCATCTTGGTGCCTGTACGTTGGGGTTCACCCCGGTGAACGAGAGGGTAGCCTCCCTTCGCCTACGTGTGGGGGGACGGGCTCTGACTGTTGTTTGTGCCTATGCGCCAAACGGCAGCGCAGATTACCCACCCTTTTTGGAGTCCTTGGAGGGGGTATTGGAGGGTGCGCCTCCTGGGGACTCCCTTGTTCTGCTGGGGGACTTCAACGCTCACGTGGGCAATGACAGTGAGACCTGGAGGGGTGTGGTTGGGAGGAACGGCCCCCCTGATCTGAACCCGAGTGGTGTTCTGTTGTTGGACTTCTGTGCTCGTCATGGATTGTCCATAACGAACACCATGTTCAGGCATAAGGGTGTCCATATGTGCTCTTGGCACCAGGACACCCTAGGTCGTAGTTCAATGATCGACTTTGTTGTCGTCTCATCTGATCTGCGGCCGCATGTCCTGGACACTCGGGTGAAGAGAGGGGCGGAGCTGTCAACTGACCACTACCTGGTGGTGAGTTGGCTCCGATGGTGGGGGAGGATGCCGGTCAGACCTGGCAGACCCAAACGTATTGTGAGGGTCTGCTGGGAACGTCTGGCAGAGTCTCCCGTAAGACGGAGCTTTAACTCCCACCTCCGGGAGAGCTTTGAACACGTTCCGAGGGAGGCGGGGGACATTGAGCCCGAGTGGGCCATGTTTCGCGCCTCTATTGTCGAGGCAGCTTATCGGAGTTGTGGCCGCAAGGTTGTTGGTGCCTGTCGTGGTGGCAACCCTCGAACCCGGTGGTGGACACCGGCGGTGAGGGATGCTGTCAAGCTGAAGAAGGAGTCCTATTGGGCCTTTTTGGCCTGTGGGACCCCGGAAGCAGCAGATAGGTACCGGCAGTCCAAGCGGCATGCGGCTCGGGTGGTTGCTGAGGCAAAAACTCGGGCGTGGGAGGAGTTCGGAGAGGCCATGGAGAATGACTTCCGTACGGCTTCGAGGCGATTCTGGTCCACCATCCGGCGTCTCAGGGGGGGAAAGCGGTACGCGACCAACACCATTTATGGTGGGGATGGCGTGCTGTTGACCTCAACTCGGGATGTTGTGAGTCGGTGGGCGGAATACTTCGAAGACCTCCTCAATCCTACTGGCACGTCTTCCACTGAGGAAGCGGAGCCTGGGGACTTTGGGTCGGGCTCTCCAATCTCTGGTGCTGAGGTCGCCGAGGTGGTTAAAAAGCTCCGCGGTGGCAAGGCTCCGGGGGTGGATGAGATTCGTCCTGAGTTCCTTAGGGCTCTGGATGTTGTGGGGTTGTGTTGGCTTACGCGACTCTGCAATATCGCGTGGACATCGGGGGCAGTTCCCTTGGATTGGCAGACTGGGGTGGTGGTTCCCCTATTCAAAAAGGGGGACCGTAGGGTGTGTTCCAACTATAGAGGGATCACACTCTTAAGCCTCCCTGGTAAGGTCTATTCAGGGGTTCTGGAGAGGAGGGTCCGTCGGATAGTCGAACCTCGGATTCAGGAGGAGCAGTGTGGTTTTCGTCCTGGTCGTGGAACACTAGACCAGCTCTACACCCTCAGCAGGGTCCTGGAGGGTGCGTGGGAGTTTGCCCAACCAGTTTACATGTGCTTTGTAGACTTGGAAAAGGCATTCGACCGCGTCCCTCGAGGGGTTCTGTGGCGGGTACTCCGGGAGTATGGGGTACCAGGCCCTTTGATATGGGCTGTTAGGTCCCTGTACGACCGGTGTCAGAGCTTGGTCCGCATCGCTGGCAGTAAGTCAGGCTCGTTTCCGGTGAGAGTTGGACTCCGCCAAGGTTGCCCTTTGTCACCGATTCTGTTTATAACTTTTATGGACAGAATTTCTAGGCGCAGCCAAGGTGTTGAGAGGATCCGTTTTGGTGGCCTTAGAATCGCTTCTCTGTTTTTTGCAGATGATGTGGTCCTATTGGCTTCATCAGCTCGTGATCTACAGCTTTCGCTGGAGCGGTTTGCAGCTGAATGTGATGCGGCCGGGATGAGGATCAGTTCCTCCAAATCCGAGGCCATGGTCTTGAGCCGGAAAAGGGTAGCGTGCCCTCTCCGGGTCGGGGAGGAGGTCCTTACCCAAGTGGAGGAGTTTAAGTATCTCGGGATCTTGTTCACGAATGAGGGAAAACTGGAGCGTGAGATCGATAGGCGGATAGGTGCAGCGTCCGCAGTGAAGCGGGCGCTGTACCGGTCTGTCGTGGTGAAGAGAGAGCTGAGTCAAAAGGCAAAGCTCTCAATTTACCGATCGATCTACGTTCCCACCCTCATCTATGGTCATGAGCTTTGGGTTATGACCGAAAGAACAAGATCTCGGATACAAGCGGCTGAAATGAGTTTTCTCCGCAGGGTGGCTGGACTCTCCCTTAGAGATAGGGTGAGAAGCTCAGTCATCCGGGAGGGACTCGGAGTAGAGCCGCTGCTTCTCCACATCGAGAGGAGCCAGTTGAGGTGGCTCGGGCATCTGGTTAGGATGCCTCCTGGACGCCTCCCTGGTGAGGTGTTCCGGGCATGTCCCACCGGGAGGAGACCCAGAGGAAGACCCAGGATACGCTGGAGGGACTATGTTTCTCGGCTGGCCTGGGAACGCCTTGGGATTCCCCCAGAGGAGCTGCTCCAAGTGGCTGGGGAGAGGGAAGTCTGGGCCTCCCTACTTAGGCTGCTACCCCCGCGACCCGACCCCGGATAAGCGGAAGAAAATGGATGGATGGATGGATGGATGGATGGATATAAGTAACAATGCAATAAACAATATCATACAGGGGTCTGATTATGAGACATAAAATTTTGAGAAAATAGTTCTTGTTTTTAAGCTTCTGATTATTCAAAGTAAGCTTTTCAATAGATGCAATGTATGTTTTTAAGTCAGATTCTTCAAAATTATTCCATGAGGGGCTTTTTTTACTCCATTTCATCTTGTGGACATAATATTTTGCTAAAATTACAATAAGATTAACTAAATATATCTCTTCTGAAGAGAAGTTTGAATTGTTGAAAATGAGCAAAATTTGTAATTTAGACAAAACAATATTTTTTCTAACTTTTGTTGTCAGGAAATGTTGTACATCTGACCAAAATAATACAACATGAGGACATTCTACAAACAAGTGTTCAATACTCTCACCTTCATTCTGACAAAAAGAGCAGTTGTTACTAACATCAGAGAAGAATCGACAAATGTTATCTTTAACTGGGTAATATCTGTGTATAACTTTGAATAAAAATTCTTTGATCTTATTGTTGAGTATATATTTATGAGGTAACAAAAAAATTCCATTCCATGTTTTTTTGCTTAAATAATCTCATCTATATTTGCATATGGGAACTGATAAAGCCTCTAAATGAGTTCTGATGAATCCATTTGTAAATTTCTTGTGCATTATGCTAGTTCCGTCAATCGAGATTGAGTCAAGTAAGTACACTTCATCAAGATGTATGTTTTGCGCTAAAGACTGTAAGCTTATTGGAATAGACTTCCTGACCAAATTAAATTCACTCAGAGGAATATCTATATTATTGTGACTTAGAAACTGATCATAATTATACCACTCACCATTACTGTCGAGTAATTGGTTTACCAAATTAATATTGTTTTCAGCCCAATTATGTAAATATAATGATTTGTTTTTATGGAGTCGAAGACGAAAATTCAACAATGGCAAGACTCACAGCTACATCGAATCACTCCTCAACGTCCACCTGGATGCAGCTGCATCGAGTCACTCATCAACGTCCACCTGGATTTAAGGCGCCCCTTTCCTCAGCTCTTCCTGTTTGCCCGTTGCCAGTCTAGTCGTGTTCTGCTCGTCTAGTTCTCGTTTCGCGTTCTCAATCAATCGCTGCTTCACCTTCGTCATGTCTGATGTCGAGTCCTGCGCCTCCGGGAACTCCCCGGTCCTCTTCCCGGCCACCGCTGGTCCCTCTTCCCCTGCTCCGGCCCGTCGGAGCTCCCGGCACGCCTCGCGCCCCGCTCCTTGTTCCCCGTCCACGTTTTTGCTGTCCAGGGGAATTTGCCCGGCGCCCGGTCTCACCTCGGCCCAGCTGGAGTCCCTCGCCGAGCTGGTCCCCTCCGGGGTCTCTTCGCCTCCTTCGCCGCGGACGCCCGTGTCCGGGAAGCGTGCCAAGGAGCGGTCTCCACCTCCCGCCAGGCGCGGCGGGGGCCGCCCCCAGTCCTCCGGTGCCCCCGCTCCGGATCCGGTCCCCTCTACGAGCCGCTACGTTCCTCCTGCGCCGGCCACCCCCACCCGTGCCCCGGCCTCCTCTCCGCCGCTCTCCCCGCTCCCCGGCCGGCGTCCCGATCAGCCTCCGCAGGTCCATCTGTCCTCGGCTCTGCTCACCGAGCTCGTCCGGTCGGTCTCGGCTCTGTCCGCACAGCATCAGCCCTCTGCTCCTGCTTCGGTGGGTCAGTCAGCTCCCCTGCTTGGTCCCGTGGCGTTCACTCTCGCCGAGGCCCGCCCTGCCCCTCCACTGGGTAAGACGTATCGTTACTTCGTCCTCAGTCGGTCTGCTTTGCCTTGGCGCGTTTCGTTTTAAATTGACAGTTTGCTGACGTGCGCCGCTCCTTAGCTATGCTGCTAATGCTAGGTCGGCTCTTCTTCGTTGATTTTCGCCGTTCTGCAGCGCCGTCTGGTGCGCAGGCGGTGGTACTGCGACTGCGTTGTGTTAGCTCTGCCAGGCGATGGTGCTGTTGTTCCACCGTTGTTTCTTCATGTCTTCTGGTTTGTTTTATGCAAACCTTCGCTGTGTGTGACTTTGGTATTGTTTAATCTGTTTAAATTCTGTCGCACTGGCGTTGTTTGGCCTGTTTGAGGGCCTTTGGTATGTTTAACCTGTTTAAGTTCTGTCGCACTGGCGTCGTTTGACCTGTTTAGCTTGTGTCCCGTTCGTCGTGCTTGCTCTGTGGATGTTCTGTGCGGTTGGTGATCGAGGTGGCTGTGATTTGTGAGCTGCCTGGTGCTGTCCTGATTTTAATTGTTTGTCTTCCTGCTCTCCCTCTTTAGGCCAGCCGTACATGCCGGCCCATGCTTCGATTTCCCCGAGGCTCCGTGCTAAGATCCTGCAAGGGTAGCACGTTAATCTGGTTTCCCTGCTGCTCCCCTCGCCCCGGTCGATCATCAGGTGGCCTCCTCCTCGGAGTTCACTGCGGTCTTCCGCTCCGCCGATCCCCGCCTGTCCAGGGACCTGTCCGTTGGCGAGTTTGTGGCGGCCTTTGGGGTGTTCCGGGATGTTCTTTGCTCAGTGTACCCCGAGCGTAGGGTCGAGCTGGACGCCTACCTCGCCCTGGTGGTCGATCTCAGCCTTACGTACGGCAGGTCCCTGTTCTACCGTTACCACAACGCCTTTTCCGCCAAGGCTGCTGCCTTCCTGTCCCGGTCAGGGATGCGTCTTGACTGGTCGGTCCTGGACACTGACCTCCTTGTCATGCTGACCCACGCGGCCCCCTGCCACTCCTGCTCTGCTGTCGGCCATCGCAGTTCCCTCTGCCCCTCTGTCCCGTTTGCCCTGCCTCCTCTGCCCTCCTTGCTGGCGCCCCGTTCTGTTGGGGGTTCTGTTGGGGGTTCTGTTGGGGGTTCTGTTGGGGGTTCTGTTGGGGGTTCTGTTGGGGGTGCTGCTGGCGGCCTGCATACGGACCACCGCGGTCGGGGGGTGGAGGTTTTCGACGTGCCAATTTGTAACAATTTTAACTGTTCCGTCTGCTCTTACCCTAATTGTGCCTTTCTCCACGTGTGCAACTTCTGCAGGGACGCACACCCACGTTCCGTCTGCCCTCGTCGGTTAACCCCCAGGACACTTAGCGGGTCCAAGCACTGATCTTTTTCCCATTCACCCCCGTTATAATTTCTTGGTTAGCCTCTTCGCTACAGGCTCACCCTTTCATTTATTTGTCGTCTTTCTCCTTCACTTTGAATGCAAACATACAACTGTATATATTGATATCACTGCCCTCCTTGCGGTTGCTCTCTTTAATTTTAATTCCAGGTCATCCCTGACCTTCCCTGTCTCGTCCGCAGCCGCGTCCCTGTTGCTTTTCCAGCTCTTTCAGTCAGCCCGTTTTTTCTTCGCTCGAGCCTGGCCCTTCCCACTCGGCAATCCTATTTTCGCCTGGTGCCCATTTGCTAAGTCCTGTGTGGCTTTTGAGTCGCCCTTCCTCCCAGTTTCCGTGTCCACCGCTTTGTCACGTGTTTTGACCTGCGCCGTTTCAAGCTCCCGTTTATTAGATCCCTCCTGGCTGGCATTGACTTTCATGCAAACCTATCGTCTGGGTCCGTTCCCGAGTATGTTCCCTACCCTTGCCATTGGGCTCATTCCTGACTCTGTTCCCTGTTCATGCCATTGCGCTCCCCCCGAGGGCCGTAGCTAAGCTCCATCCACAGCCGTTCGGGCTGCTCCCGAGGCTTCCCTCCGACGGCCTGGTCACTGGTCTTGGCGGCCTGCTCCTTCTACGTCCACCCGGACATCTCATCCAAAGCCCATTCCCAGAAGAAGCTGTAGCCCGTGCGCGCTCGCTCTCCGGCGGCCCATGTGAGGCTCACTTTCCCTTTCTCTCTCTCATTTGGTGGCCCATGCGTGGCTCACTCTCTGGCGGCCCATGATGACCCGGCCCACTCTTCCTGGCAGCCCATGCGGGCTCACCCTCTGGCGGCCTATGATGTCTCGGCCCACTTTTCCTCCATCTCTCCTCTGGCAGCCCATGCGGGCTCGCTCTCTGGCGGGCTCGCTCTCTGGCGGCCCATGATAACTCGGCCCTCTTTTCGTATACCTCTCCTCTGGCAGCCCATGCGGGCTCACTCTGGTGGGTCACTACCCCTCTCTCTCTTCTGCAACCTATGCGAGGCTCACTCTCCAGCAGCCTATGCGAGGCTCACTCTCCAGCAGCCTATGCGAGGCTCACTCTCCAGCAGCCTATGCGAGGCTCACTCTCCAGCAGCCTATGCGAGGCTCACTCTCCAGCAGCCTATGCGAGGCTCACTCTCCAGCAGCCTATGCGAGGCTCACTCTCCAGCAGCCCATGCGGGCTCACTCTGGTGGGTCACTACCCCTCTCTCTCTTCTGCAACCTATGCGAGGCTCACTCTCCAGCAGCCTATGCGAGGCTCACTCTCCAGCAGCCTATGCGAGGCTCACTCTCCAGCAGCCCGTGCGAGGCTCACTTTCCTTTCTCTCTCCTCTGGCGGCCCATGCGAGGCTCATTCCCAGAAGAGGCTGTAGCCCATGTGTAGCTCGCTCCCCGCAGCCATGCGAGGCTCACTTCCCTTTTCTCTCTCCTCTGGCAGCCCATGCGTGGCTCACTCTCTGGCGGTCTATTGCCCCTTTTCCACCGGTCGGCTCGGGTCGGATGTTACGTCATATGTGCGTCGCAGAGACCCCCTTTCATCCTTTCCCACCGGATATTCCGAGCTGAGACGCGCGAGATTTCCTGAGATTTTCGGGCCGGTTTCATAGGTGTACTGAGGCGAGCTCACCCGCTCTGGAAGGAGGGAGGAGGAGACACGAGCTGTTTTCACGGAAGAGAGAGACGCGATCACTGCAGGACTTTTACATGAATAACACGATAAAAACAATTATTATTTTTTAAATTTATAGCAAAGATGGGTCTTCAGCTGAACGTGTCCTTAATAAAATCACGTACTGCTCAAAACTGCACGATTTTAAAAAGTAGTTTCGCCACGAGCAACACGCGGCGCGCGGGCGGCTTTATGTCTTTAAATGTAGCTCAATGAACAGATATAAAATATAGTTCATTATATGTATATGCATATATATACATGCAGGGCTGGACTGGCCATTCGGGCATACCGGGCAAATGCACGGTGGGCCGTCGGTGATTTATGTGATTTATGGGCCGCTCGGGCGGTCCTGTCACTCATGAACCAAAAAAATAAATTATAGCTATTTTTTTGTCAATCGCGACGGCCGATTGGTTGATTTTCTTGAACGACATCGAGCTAATCCAATGAAATCTCTCAGCACTCTTTTGACCAGCCCCTTCCCTTTACTCGCATCAAGCTATTGCGGTTGTGAAACCTGACACCAGCGTGCCTGACAGAAACTGGACTGTGAGGTGCTCACACGGAGCTGAAAGTTCCTCCTACCTGCAGCCTGAGAGGAGGACGAGTGAGACAGGACTCATCAAGGAGTGACGTGACGTCTGCTCTATGCGACCTAGTTTCAGCACGGCATGAAGTTGCAGCACGCGTTAGCACTTAGCATTATTAGCATGTTGTTGCGGTCTCCTGTTGTTAAAAGACCAGCGCAAATTCAAAAGCTGTGCATGGACGCGGTTTCACAAGACCGGCTGCAGCAGCAACACACGTCACTTGAACGGACTAACCACATCATCCGAACGTGAACGAAGAAAACAGCTTGTAAACACTGATCACAGCAGCTGCTACTTTTATCAGGTAATTCAAATCATTCCAGATCAATAACACAAATTGTTGGATCTCTGAATCATGTCTGAAATGTTGTTGATGTGCAGGCTTTACTGAATGCTGCTAACCCCGGAATTACACTGCACGCGGCTCCGCCCCGCTGCGGTCCGCAGGTCGCAGCTGACGTGAGTCCTCGCCCACTGCCTCCGCTCCCCTCAGGTCCACCTGGATGCGCCGCTCCAAGACACGTGCGAGATCGCGCGATAAATCAAGTGATAAATAAGTAAGTCAGAACAAAACAATTCATTCGGTGGAAAGAAGGAGAACAACTGTAGAGAGACTGCTGCCTTGATCTTCTCTCGTAAATGAGCGACATGGTTTGAGCAACAGGAAGTGATGTTTACATTTCAGAATAAAATACTTTTTTATTTATTTATTTTTGTAATGCGTTATTAGGTGTAGTCATAGTCATAAATATAATAGTTTAGTCATAGAATAGTCATAATTGATAGTTTGACAGCATTTTTGTACAAATAAATCCGTATAGAGCTAGGATTAGTCCGCCCGTGGTGATTTTATTTTGTAAATACGGAAGTTGTGCTCGTTCCTTTTCCTGTTGGTGCGACGTAATCTTCAAAAGTTGACTCCGGCACAGCTCCGTCATCCGGCAGAAATAGAAAATTTTCTAATTTTGACGGACTGCCGTCCGCTCTCCGCAGCTCGCCGCCGCCGTGCGGAGCCAGTGTAAATTCTGTCATTGATTATAAAGGGTGCGTATTTGCTGCGGAGGTCGGACCGGAGCGGGGCGGAGCCGTGACGCATGTGGTGTAATTCCGGGGTTAGACGTCTTCCATCACGTCAACACTTCAGCACTTTATGAAAAGACTCAGACTGATACAGTAGTGTCAGCATGTCCTGGAGCCCTGATGATGAGAGATGATGAGAGATTCAACCACCTCAACTGCTCAAAAAGAGGTATTGTTCTTTTACTATTACTGTACTATTACCTTTTTAATTTAAAATTATAATCTTATTAACTTTTTTTTACCTCTTTGTGTGTTATTTCCAGAAGTTAGCAGCTGTTCTCTTCCTCTTCAAGGAAATCCACATGCAGCTAAGGAGTCTGTGCTGATGACCCTGATGCATGCTCAATAATCCAGGTAAAAATCTAAAAAAAAACTATGTCTGGGCCTCTGGACATTCAAAAAACAAAACAAAACAATTGTAGAAACGTTTCATCTTTCATCAGAAAGACTTCCTCAGTCTGAGGTGCTGTATTCAGCTCAGTCTTATAAATATCACCCTCTCACTGTGGAAACTCTGGAACAACCTGCCCCCCAACATTAGACAGGCCTCCTCCCTTCACATGTTCAAATCCCTGCTAAAAAAATCATCTTTTCTCTATTATTTCAAACTGTGTGAGCTGACGTAGTGTATATATATTTTTTTTACTGTGTTTTCATTTTAATATTGCTCTTATACATTTTTATTATACTTTTACCGCTGTTAATATCATAATTTTTACCATTGGTGTGTGATACTGTTCTGTACATTTTTAAACCTCTTTTGTGTTGTGTGTGTGAAGCACCTTGATAACAGTTTATCTGTTTTAACTGTGCTATATAAATAAAATAGACTTGACTTGACTCACAGTGGATCAACCAGTTTGTTGATGACAGCTGAAACCAGCTGCTCACATGAGCAAGGAGGACCATCAGCCTAACAATGGATCATTAGCACCCTGATGGTTGTTTGCTATTCACAGAGGGCTGAGTGATACTAGCAACAACAGCATTGTAAGAGGGGGACAGTTGAACCCGGAGGCCTCCACCTCTGTTTAATGATGGACGGTTTCTTTTCACAAAGATGACCTCCTTTACTCCTCTCTCAAACCATCGTTCCTCTCTATCAAGGATGTGAACATCTTCATCCCTGAAAGAGTTGGCCTATACAAACGTATTGTTCACTTGAAACATTTTCAAAATAATCATTTTATAAGTCTTTTTTGTAAACATATTATTTGTTTAGTGAAGTAAAGACACTATTTTTTTTATATAAAGCAAGTATTTCTTTATTCATTCAACCTTCATTTATGATATTGAAATCAAGAAATACCTTATTTTTTATCAAAAGTATTTATGTTTAATAAAGTCAAGAAAGACCATTATGTTTTTTGAATATTTTTAATTGGTAATTATTTTATTAAAACATTTAAATTTTTTATGTATTGTGACAGAGGGTTCTTGTTAGCAGCTGCTGAAAGTAACTAATAAAGTAACTTAGTAATCTAACTTAGTTACTTTCCAAATCAAGTAATCAGTAACTCATACCTGTCAAGTTTTGGATTTAAAAATAAGGGAAATTTTCTGCCGGGTACGCCGAGCCACCCCACTAGGCCAGGGATCTACAACCTTTATGATCAAAAGAGCCATTTCTGCCCCTTTGTTCACTAAATTAAATGTTTCTGGAGCCAACTGGGATTCTCAACTGGTGGCCCACAGACCACTTTAAGTTTGTTAAAGGACAATTTTCTGACCGGTAGTTTTCTGGCCATTGTAAAGCTGAAAATATCTAATGATTTGTTGATATTTTTACATTTTAAGACTAAAAAAGACCAGATTATCATAAAGAAGGAAAAAATAATGTGATCTTTCCCAATTAAAAAATAAAATAATGAACTATGCAGGTCTAGGTAAATTATTTTAATTGTGGAAAAATTAAATATCCTACTTCAAATAAATAAAGTTAACTTATGTTTTACTCCTTCTATTAGTTCTAGTATTCACACATTTGCAAAGGAAATGACAGGAAAAACTGCTAAAACTAGCCCTTTTTGTTGTTATAAGAACAAATAAAATTCAGTTTAAAGTTAGTTTTGATCAAAGCTTGGAAGAGCCACTGCTGAGGGACCAAAGAGCCACATGTGGCTCCAGAGCCGCAGGTTGCAGACCCCTGCACTAGCCCAACCAAAGTCCAGGACCCCTTACATTTTAAGACAGGTTTACAAGAAATCTAAAATAACTACCTATCAGCCTCTTTCAAACCAGTTATGTGATCACAATCTGATAAGCCTACCTTTGTGCTTGACGGATTTTTCATGCTGACGGACATCGTTCCTTCCCCCATGAGACTAAAGTCGCAGTTACAAATCTTAAAACGCATAATAAACTTTAGGAAAATAAATTCGCTGTCCCATTTTTCAACATATTTACACGAAGTCTTAACTTTTTTGGCAGGGACGCCTCCTCTCTCGTTACTTCTCGTTACATCCATCTCTGTGTTTTTCCGGGTTTGTTCTCAGCCGCGCCAGCCCTAACATCGCGAGAACTGCCACCGAGGCGACTGCAGGTGGCAGTTCTCGCGAGGCTAGTGACAGAGGCACTGGAATGTTTTTTTTTTTTTTTTAAATAATATTATAATACGGGAGATTTCCGGGAAAATAATAATTCGGGATCACGACGGGAAAGAGGGGTAAAATACGGTAGTTTCCCGGCCAAAACGGGAGACTTGACAGATATGGTAACTTAACTAAGTTACTTTTCCCAAGGACTAATCAGTAACTTAACTAAGTTACTTTTTCAATGTAACTATGCCATCACTGTGGGCCACTCTGCTCAAAATGCCCGGGCCGATTTTTTGTCCCAGTCCAGCCCTGGTTCATAGCTGACTTTATAGTACGAGGGCTCCTGAGCTTAACCACGCTTTAATATTGTCACGTAGTGGTCAAATATGCTGCATTTAAAGTAGTTTCGCTTTGACTGTTTCCAAAACCTGTGCTTGCACAACGAAAATAAATTATAAAAATTCGAATTTTATTTCAAATAACTCCAACAGGATACATTTCGTATATGAACATGTTGTGATCACACTAGATTTTTTTGAAAAATATCAGCTATGTGGTTTTTGATAGAATTGATAATATGTGATACAAAGTACAAGGGAGAAAATTAATGGACGTAGCTTGACACATTTATGTCTATAAAACATTGAATTTTATTTCAAATAACTCCAACAGGATACATTTAGTATATGAACATGTTGTGATCACACTAGATTTTTTTGAAAAATATCAGCTATGTGGTTTTTGATAGAATTGATAATATGTGATACAAAGTACAAGGGAGAAAATTAATGGACGTAGCTTGACACATTTATGTCTATAACA